>AMDK01000663.1:0-14977 GCA_000309355.1 Epichloe gansuensis var. inebrians E818
TGTAGGTTTTTTTTTTTTTTTTGGGGGGGGGTTTCTTCTTCTTTTTTTACCCCCCCTCCCCCCCTTTTTCTTCCCTTTGTTCAAAAAGGATTTGGAGAGCGGGCTTGGACGTACACATGGTTGATTGTGGCGGGAGGAGAGATTGAAGAGGTTTCACGGATTGGAGATGATGATGGGGGTGAGAGAGGCTTGGGAGACGCGTTTGAGGCGCGTCAGTGGGTCCGGCTGGTGTAAATTGATTTTTTCAGTGGGTGAGTGGAGGAGGTTCTGGGTGTCTGGTGTCTGGTAAGTCAGCAGCATAATCGACTTGCCGTGGAAAATGCGACAGATGGCGCACGAGCACTTTTGGCTCTCGGACATGTATTTTGGGTGATTTATTTCACTTTTTGCCGCGCTGTTGCATCTCAAAAGAGGTACAGTTTGTTATCAGATTGAATCATGGTTTACTTTTTGATACAGGCGTGTTCTGGCTGGCTGCGACGAGTGTAGTACATACATACATACATACATACAGCAGTAGCTAGAACTCCCTAGCCACAGAAGAACTGGCTGTTGTCCTACGTCCCTACTCCGTGCCTACTCCGTGCCTACTCCGTACCTATTCTAGAACCATCTACTCCGTACTCCGTAATATGCACTCCCTTGGAGTCTGATTTTCATCATGCTCCCATGGACCCCTCATTACATCACAGACCGCAGACCACAGGCGAGGACTACATATTATGTACATGTAGAAGACTAACTTTTAGTAATGGCGGGTGGAGAAGCCTCGCCTCGTCTTTGCCTCGGCATCCGTGGAACCGAAGCCAGCTGGCTAGCTTCACCCGCTCCAGGCCGTCCGAAAGCAACGTCAACCCAACCACTCGACCCAAACTATCGGCCACTTTCCTCTCAACAACCCATCGATCCATCGATACGATACTCTGTACAAATACTCATCCACGCTTTGTTACTTTATACCTCCTTTTTTTTTTTTTGAGCCCCGACTTGTGAGCGACTTCTTCCCTGTGAGCACAACCGCCAGTCGCTCCTGTGCCGTTCCGCCGTTCCGGACCAAACTCGGTCATTGCACCATCTACATAATATAGCTCGAGCTGTCTCGTGTGTGCGGTGCGCCCTCGAATTTCCTTCCCCTCTCCCTGCGTCATGGGCAGATCACAGACTGCGGCCCTTCCCATCATCCCACTCGCTAGGGGGTTCGTCCTCCTCCCCGGCCTGATCCAGCGCATCTCCGTCACCTCGAGCCGACCCGATATCCCAGCGCTCCTCGCGCACGTGTACGAACAAGCAGCGGCCAAGGGACCCGATGCCCGCATCGACAGCATACCCATCGCCTGTGTTCCGCTTTCGTCGCCTTTCGTGGGCCCGACCGGCCAGCTTCTTATCAACAATGGCGAAGAGGTGGATACCTCGCAGCTTGAGGAGGTGAACCCGGGAATTGCCAAAAAGGCCGACATCTTCGGCTTCGGTGTAGCCGCCAAAATTGTTGGCATCGACGGCCGTGGCGCCGGTGAATTTGCACTCCGCGTGGAAGGGGCCTCGCGCGTGAGGGTGGACAATATTGCGCGCGAGCGGCCATTCTTCCTGGGAAAGGTCACCTACTTTAGTGACGAGAGTGAGTAATGAATTCCAGGGCGTCATCTATCAACCAATCTCACGGAACGGAAACGGCCCTCTGTAAGGGTACTAATATTTGCCTTTTGCTTTGTAGTCGATATTGCCGACAAACAACTCCAAGACCTATTTGCTTTACTGAAGGCGCAATCCCGCGAGCTCGTTACGATTTTACGAATCTCATCGCTACTGCCTCGCACAAAAGGTGGCCCGGCTCTTTCTCCGGGGCTCACCAAACGCTTGGAGATGCTCATCATGAGGAGAGAAATCAAAGAGGCTGGCCTGCTAGCTGACTTCATGTCAAATCTTGTCGAGGCATCTCATGAAGAGAAGCTCGGTGTACTGGCCGCGCTCGATGTCAAGGTCAGGATCACAAAAGTTCTCGAACTGTTGGAGCGTCAGGTGGGAGGCATCAAGAACAATTTCAAAATTACAACATTCACGTCAGTTCCTGTCCAGATCCTCGACAGGCTCAACGATAATCCAAACAGGCGCAACAACGCAGGCCTGCCGATTCCGGGCTTGAATTTCCTTCCATCGAATGGCCAGGTACCACCCGGCAATGACCAGGGTGATGAACAGGAAGCCAACGAATTGGACGAACTGAAGAAGAAGCTTCAAAACGCTCAACTGCCCCCCGAGGTCGCCAAATCGGCGGACAGGGAGCTGCGAAGGCTGCAGAAGATGATGCCCATGAATCAGGAATATCAGGTTACCCGGAACTGGCTAGAGACCTTGTCTAAGATTCCCTGGACGGCTATGACAGACGACAGGCTAGGTCCAGAGACCTTGACAAGAGCACGGAAGCAACTTGACGATGATCACTACGGTCTCGACAAGGTAAAGAAGAGATTAATCGAGTATCTCGCGGTCCTGCGCCTCAAGCAGTCTCTCAATGACGACGTGGAAGAGCAGATTCGCAAAGCAGAAGCAGAGACAGGTTTCAACGACAACAACGACAACGACAAGCAGCAGAGCATTGAGCAGAACAAGAGCACCCACACCGCGCCATCTGCCCCGGAACACAACACCAAGCTCCAGATCCTCAAGTCCAAGAAAACGGTGGACAGGTCTCCCATTATGCTGCTCGTCGGACCACCAGGAGTGGGCAAGACCAGTCTGGCCAAGTCGGTGGCCACGGCTCTGGGCAGGAAGTTTCATCGCATCTCTCTCGGAGGCGTCAGGGACGAGGCCGAGATTCGCGGTCACCGCAGGACATATGTCGCGGCCATGCCAGGCGCGATAGTGCAGGGTCTGCGAAAAGTCGGTGTCGCGAATCCCGTCTTCTTGTTGGACGAGATCGACAAGATCGGCACGGCCAGCGTCCACGGCGACCCATCAGCAGCTATGCTCGAGGTGCTGGATCCGGAGCAAAACCACACGTTTCAGGACCACTATGTCGGCATGCCTATTGATTTGTCCAAGATTCTCTTCATTGCCACCGCCAACAACTTGGACACGATTCCCGCGCCGTTGTTGGACCGCATGGAAATGATTTACCTGCCGGGCTATACAACGCTCGAGAAGCGCCATATCGCCATGCAGCACCTTGTGCCCAAGCAGATCCGAGCCAATGGATTAGCCGAGCACCAGGTCACCTTTGACCAGGATGTCGTGTCCAAGATTATAGAGTCGTACACTCGTGAATCAGGAGTTCGCAACCTGGAACGAGAGATCGGCTCTGTTTGCCGTGCCAAGGCTGTTGAATTCGCGGAAGCAAGAGACGCTGGTCGCGCAGAGGTCTACAGACCGCGCTTGACGGTCGACGACATCGAAGCCATTCTCGGTATCGAGAAGTTTGAGGAGGAAATCGCCGAGAAGACGAGTCGGCCCGGCATCGTGACGGGTCTCGTGGCCTACAGCACAGGAGGCAACGGCAGCATCCTCTTCATCGAAGTCGCTGATATGCCGGGCAATGGCAGAGTCCAGCTCACAGGCAAGCTGGGCGATGTGCTCAAGGAGAGCGTCGAAGTCGCCTTGACTTGGGTCAAGGCTCATGCGTACGAGCTAGGTCTCACCCCGGAACCTACTACGGATATTATGAAGGACCGAAGCATTCATGTTCACTGCCCCTCGGGCGCCATTCCCAAGGATGGACCAAGCAGTGGCATCGGTCAGGCTATTGCTCTCATTTCCTTGTTCTCCGGCAAGCCTGTGCCACCTACTATGGCCATGACGGTACGTGATCATTCCTCCCCCTTTTGGCAACTTTGTATCTTTGTGCAGTATACCGTTATGTGTTGGCCGTGTATGACATCATGTCTTGGATGTGTCACATATACACATACCCTGAACCACACGTGCTAATGGAGTCCTCTCCTATTCCTATAGGGAGAAATCTCTCTACGCGGACGTGTCACTGCCGTAGGTGGTATCAAGGAGAAACTCATTGGTGCCCTCCGTGCAGGAGTCAAGACAGTCTTGTTGCCAGCTCAGAACCGCAAAGATGTCAAGGATCTTCCGCAAGAAGTCAAGGACGGGCTACAGATTTTCCATGTCGGGTAAGAGGCACTTTTTCCCATTGTTTTCTTTTCCCTTGCGAGTTCCTTGCGAGTTCCTTGCGTCTTTCCTGCAAGCCAGTCCACCAGCATAATTATACGAGTTGGGAGGTGGGTATAGGGAGGGGGGGTGTCTCTTTTCAAAGAAGAATCCTTCCAACAGTCAGCCCGATAACCCGAAGAAAAAGAAAAAAAAAAGAAAATCTCGAAAGCCCATGCATTGGAGAAGCACTCCGTCGGACTTGAGAGAGGCCTCTTGGTGTACACATAACTAGTCTATCTCACCCCTTGCCTGCCCTTTCGGTATCTCTCCGTGAATGGACGGAGATTCTTTTCTTCAAATTCGGTATCTTCTGCTTAGACAGAACCATCTGCCGTTGGCCCCGACGACACTAGCTAACGTTTCGCAACGACAGGCACATCTGGGAAGCAATTCGTCTTGTGTGGCCTGACTCGCATTGGGCGGCGGATAGCCATTATGCCGGGATAGAAAGTCGGTTGTAAGCAGGGCGGGCTTGTCAAGATGAAATGAGTCAGCCTTCGGGGGTTTAGCGGTGAAATAATTTGGACTTTATATTTTCATTCCCTGTACTTCGTATTTGATTTTACAAGATTCACAGTATTGCCAGGGTTCTGAAACGTTTTGAAACCCTCCGGAGGGGAGGAAGCTTCCATTGTTGTTGTTGTTCTGCGCCGCACGCACGCACTACTCCATAAAAACGTCATCCATGTGGTGCATTTCAAGTTATCAATCTCCAATGACTTCTTTCTTACCGAGTGCAGAGCGTGTATGTACGCACTCGGCGTCCTGCAAAACTCCGTCGGGGAGCAAGTGCGCTGGATGTTATTAATAACGGCGCGCCGGTAGGATCGGACGGAGCCGGCAATTCTTAACCCCGTGATTCTACGTCAGAATTCACTTTCGACCAGACTTTTTGTCTGTCCGCATGCCTTGCACGTCTGTCCGTGTATGGTGTATGGTAGCCCTCCAGCCAACAGCCGTTCATTCACCGAAATTGCCTCCTCGTGTCCTGTCTGGTCTTGGTCTGGCCTGCTGGCCTGCTGGTCTGTGGTCTGCTGGCCTTGACGGGCACATCGCATCGCTCGTGCTTGCCTGCCACTGCCACTGCCATGACTGCGTCTGCTGCGCCTTCCCTCTTGCAGATCGTGCGCAACGGGGTGGGCATCCGTCACAGACAGCTGGCACCACTTGCTGCTGACTGTCGTTCCCAAACCACCACACGATGCTCGCGTCATTCTTTACTTCTCAGCCCTTCTCGCAGAACTTCATACCAGTTTGGGCCATCAAGGGAAGCCCCACAAATATCGAAACGCACTCATTCGGGTTGTGCATGTCATGGCGGGAGTCGCAAGAAGAAGGCCTATATCGCCCTTGGAAGCAATCTGGGTGATCGGGTGGCTGAGATTGAAAAGGCATGCAACGAAATGGACCGTCGAGGCATTCGCGTGAAGCGCACGAGTAGTTTGTGGGAGACGGAGCCAATGTATGTCCTTGACCAAGACCGTTTCCTGAACGGAGCTTGCGAGGTGAGTCACTCTGGCACTTGCACTCTGCTCCCGCCCAAGTTGTCAGTGCTGACTTTCTTTTTTTTTCCATCCCTAGGTGGAAACTGATCTGGAACCGCTCGCCTTGTTGGATGAGCTTCAATCTATAGAGAACCACCTAGGACGTCACAAGTTGATTGACAAAGGCCCCCGCAACATTGACTTGGATATCCTACTCTACGGAGATGAAGTGGTACACCACGACCGCCTGAACGTGCCTCATATTGGCATTCCAGAGCGAGAATTCGTTCTTAGACCTTTATCGGAGTAAGCCCAATTTTGCCCAAACCTTGTGCTATCGAGCACAGTCTCATTGCTGACTGCCGTTTTACCTCACTGCAGATTGGTGCCATCCAAGTCGCTGGATCCATTAAAGCCTCGGAAATTGATACAGCATTATTTGAACGATCTCCCCGTTGGAGAACCGCTCTCGTCGATCACACCAATGGGTGGCTTGGCCGACAATCTCACACCACTTGTTCACAACAAGAAGACACAAATCATGGCCATTCTGAACTTGACCACCGACTCCTTTTCGGACGGTGGGAAGCACAACTTGGGAAATCTCCGTGACACTGTCTTGAATCATATTCGTGGTGGCGCAGCCATCATCGACGTAGGTGGCCAGTCGACAGCCCCTGGTCGACCCGAAGTTTCTGCCGAAGAGGAAGCCTCTCGTGTCATTCCTGCCGTTGAATTCATTCGATCTCTCCCTGAAGCACGCAGTATCGCCATCAGCGTGGATACCTACAGATCTTCCATTGCGGCGAGGGCTATCGCAAGTGGAGCCGACATCGTCAATGACGTCTCGGCTGGATTACTTGACCCTGAAATGTTCTCAACGGTAGCGCGTCTTGGTAGAACCATGTGCCTGATGCATATGCGCGGCACGCCTCGAACCATGATGGACTTGACCAATTATGAAGACGGTCTGATTCCCACAATAGCTTCCGAGCTCCTGCAACGAGTTGCTGCTGCGGAAGAAGCTGGCATTCGTCGTTGGCGCATCATTCTCGACCCGGGCATCGGCTTTGCCAAAACGACTATCCAGAATTTGGAGCTCCTGAGGCGCCTTGAAGAGCTCAAAACTTGGCCTGGCCTGGCTGGACTGCCATGGCTTGTTGGGTCCAGCCGTAAAGGCTTCATCGGAGAAATTACCGCTGCAGAAGAGCCATCGGCGAGAATCTGGGGCACCGCCGCCGCAGTGGCAGCGGCTGTACAGGGAGGAGCAGATGTGGTTCGCGTCCATGATGCAGCAGAGATGGCCCAAGTTGCCATGATGGCCGATGCCATCTGGCGGCCCTCATGAGAGCGCGTGCTAACCCTGCGGACTATTGCCCGTATTTAGCTTCGCTGGCCACGGAACCCGGATATTTGGGATGAGGAAGACACAGGACAAGGGCTATTCAGTAGTCCCTCGAAGTACCACGACTTTGGCGCTTTTATTTTAGTTTTCCATTTCGCCAAGACAATGAAATCCGATAGATGGATGGCCCTTGCAACCATGAAATCAGGATGCAGACGAAGATAATGACCGACCGCATCAACACCACACCTGAACTGAACTTGATACAAGCCTTTTTGCTCTTTGGCTGTGCATCGATTTTCTCCCTTGTCCTCAAATTCTGCGGATATCAAGCTTACAGCCATTCATTGGCTACGCTTTCTGTCCAGTCCAACTGGTTATTTATCGTTGCCTTGCTTACCATAGCTTTTGCCCGTCACCATCCCGTTTAGGCTACAATGTGGCACCAGAGGACCGGGGTGAGCGGACATATAGGAACCCTGGAGTATCTATCTCATATTCGGCTGCATCGACCATGCACAAGCGATCACCGGCCGGTGGACATCTGCATGCACGAGCCTCTTCCTGTCCATGTGACAAGTCATATCTACCCGTCCGATTTTTGTGTTTCTCCCTGGTAAACCAGGATTCACTCTTGTCACGAGTCTTCTCGCCGAAAATATGGTTTCATATCATGTACTCCGTCCGTATGTGTATCTATCAATATACCACTACAAGGTAATCAAAGGGAAATTATCTCACATAGCTGACATGGCTGCATGGAACCTGAGGGCTTTTTTTGTTCGCTGATCCATCTCAGCTGAAACATGGCCAAACGAGTCTCATGATGGGCAAATGGTCGCATATTGTCGACACGTGGTGGTTATCTCCAAAGTCACAAAGTGTGATGTTATGTGACACTTACCCGAGGGCACCACGTCCGGGGTGCTCGGGGTGCTTTGCACTCCCTTGCTTCCTTGCCACGCAGCCAAAAGAAAATGAAAAAAGTCTCTCTGTAACTCGGAAGCCTTGATTTTTGCGCTTGGATGCTGAAATTTCAAGAAGATGACCGACATCAGGCGCAAGATTGAGAGCTGTCGTCGGAGCCAACAATTTAGTATATCGGCTCGGCAACGGCGCCAACGGGTATCATGCAGTGAGACTCAAGATGAGGCACTATACGTATCGAACATACCCGGTAGGGCTGAGACTTCGGATTTGTGTCTGCTACTCCAGAAGACGGATGCAATGTCAAGAAATGGTGTCGATCTCCCGTGCGAGGTGATCATCTTCATTGAGGCTCGGAGAGAGCATCTCCTTGCGTGGGACAAGATCGTGCTTGCGCGAGGGCGAACGTTGCCCGCAAACGGGATAGTTGAGCAACCCCCTGGCGCACATCATGTGGAGGAGAAGGAGGAACCCGATACAATACGGAGGATTATCCTCGTCCATTTTTTTTCTTTTTTCTTTTCTTTTCTCGAAATTAACCATTTACCCAGTCAATGACCCTAACATGGAGATTCGGGCATGACACCATGGCTTCTGCAACTTTGACAGCAGGTGTCAGTAGAATTCAATGGCCGAAACATGGCGTTACAGGGAACTTTCCGGTCTGAAATGATATCCCTGCACGAACCGGGTTGTCACGCTCTGCTTTCCGCGACAGCCTCGTCTTTGTGGATTCGTTTCATCAAGCACAAGCCAATTACGTTGACAAGTATCGCGAGAAAAGAGGAAAAGCATCACGTCATCAAATATAATCCTCAAGCCTCGTGTGTGAATGAGAAAGCCAAACACAACCACTTCCCCGAAATCGTCGGGAAGATAACGACCAGTCCAAGTCTGAGCCATTGGGGCGAAAGATCGAGATCATCTTGCCAGCCGTCACGACAGGGCCGACCCATGTCCGAGACCCTTCGGTCTTACGTGCCTACGGAGTAATTTTGGGTTCAATCTCTTGACCTGACGATTACTCCGTGCCCGGAAAGGACTTCCGTGGTGTTCTCCTCACACGTAAGTGCAAGCCATTTTCACATAGTTATGTACTCCGGAGTAAGATGTGGGGTGGGAAACAGGTGCGCTCCGTGACAAACCATGACACAAGATTGGTCAAGCTAGCGCTCGGTCAAGAAGTGCCTCACACATTTCTATCTATTCCTTTTCAGAGACGAACAAGTCCTCGCTGCTACCCGTTTGCCCGGTCAGGCAATTACGGGATGAACTGGCACGGGCAGCCCTCAGCTCGCTGAACGGAGTACGGAGGGAGGTACATGTGGCTATTTTGATGCACGTTGCATTTGGGACGACCTGCATAAGCTAGTGGAAGACCCATTCCTAATAACACTGAATAATTTCAAGCCAGGTAGGTGCCAGCCCCCCCTTTTTTTCCTTTCTCACCGGTACAGAACCAGAACATTGCTTGCACATCGTTCTTTTCGTGCCGATGACGAGGCATTGCGCATATCTTGATCTAAGTGATCCCTTCAGGTACTCCGTACACCTTTTATCATGTCCAAGCGGCTATAGTAGCCTATTTAGTGGAAAGCGCCATCTTGTCACACCCACGATGCCGTATGTCGTGGGCACAACAGCATCGTACCCCAGGCACAGGTCTACTCTCCGCGAAATCTCTGAATTAAGAAGGCACTTTCTCCGCAGTCGGCCGAGTGAGCGTTCAGGCATCGGATGACGCTTCGGGCCCACGTTTGTCATCTCTTGTGACGTTCTCTTGTGACGTGGTCACGGCCAAAGGTCCCATGTTCCTTTCAATTTAAGGCTCTCTGCGTTTTATTCCAATCCCACATCATCTCGGTTGATTGTACGTTTGATTGGACTGCGCTCGAGGCCGGCCAGGGTGGTCTGAGCCTCAGCGGCCCGCATTGTCCATTTCGGTGTGCCATTTTTTTTTTTCACCTCTTCTCTCACTTCAATACCAATGGCCGCCCAAGCGTTTCCTTTCCGCGTCAAAGGAAGCTCCATAGCATGGATCACATTGCATGAGTGACACCAACAAGGTCGAGCCCAAAAGAAGAAAAAGAAACGAAGGAACAAGATGGAAGTGTACGCCGCGGCACTTCACCTTTGATCCCGATACTCCGCAACAACATTGGAGTCTCGGACGGGGCAAGAACAACAAGGCTGCGGCTAAAAGGCTCTTCAGTCAGCTGTCGAACTGGGGGCCGAGACGGATCCTGACAGCCTGGCCACCAACACGATCTGGCCGAACCCAGCCGTCCATCCACATCACCGAAAAGCCCCTGCTGACGGCTGGCACTGGGCAGTAGTTGTGAGGCGCCACTGCCCCCCCCCCTCTGCCATTCTCTTCTGCTCGCTACTGGAATGAAAATACCACGTAACACCGAACTAGCAATCTACGGTGTATACGCTCTGCCATTAGATACGATACGGCGAAGCAGCCATACGGTAGTCAAATTACACCATGACGGACAAGAAAACCCGATCGATTGAAGGTGCATCATTCATATCAAGCTGCTCTTGCTCTTGCCCCACCAACCATGCAGCCCAATGTGCAAGTACAAGTGTCTGCTCTCTTGTTGTTCCGCCAGCCGGGTTTGTCCAGGTTTCGCACAAGGGCTCAAGGTTCTTTTGGCAGGGTCGCTTGCATCAGATACTTCATACTGGAGCCATGATGCCGATAGCAAAGAATCAACGCCTTCGCGGCGAACACTATGGCTCATTGCGCAGTTGGCACACACACACACACACTCTCTCTCTCTCTCTCTCTCCCCTCCCTCTCTCCTTCCCTGCCAAATTAACCCACATGGAATTGGAAATATGATCTCAAATCTTAGTGCGTTATGCTTCACAAATAGGAGTAGTGGAAGAAGGAAGGAGAAGTGAAAGTATAAAAAAAATAGATGGTAGTGACAAATATAAGATGAAAAGAAAACAAGAACAAAAAAGACCTGGGTATCCTGAGTACAGAAAATGCTCTTCCCAAGGTTCGCAACACTGACTTATCTATTTCCTGGTCCTGGTCCTCTCCTCTCCTCTCTAATCCACGCTGTACTCTGTACGCACCGCTACAGAAAACTGCATACGGAGGTGGACTGACCTCGTTCTCAATGTCTGTCTGCCTGCCAACTTCCCTTCCCATGTCGTCCCCAGGCTCTCTTCTCTTGCTGGCCTCACAAGGATGATGAGTGCCACTCAAACAAACAAGTCTGGCTCGGATACTCTCCTACACCGCCATACCCTGTGCTTGGCTGGAGCATCCATTCCCTTCCCTTGTACTGCAAGTACGCCGTACTCCCAACACACAGGCCCTTTTTCTTCTTCTTCTTCTTCTCTTCCCCTCGGATTCAAGTTGTCCGTGTCTCGATGAGATCCAAGCCCATGGCGAACCAGCCGACCAACCAGACTGCCACACCGTCATCCATCCCTTGCAGAAAGACGATGCAAAGAACAACCCCTCTTCCCCACTCTTGCTGCAAGTGATTATGTTAGCGTGCCGGGTGTGGATGATTCAAGCCGCTCTCCACATACTCCGTTGATTAAGTCTCTGATCCCCAGAGTGCCGAATCAAAATCAAACGTCAAATTCGTTCAATGCCAATCAAACTGCCTTACCTGAAACTGCTGATGAAAAAGTATCCGATTTGTGGCCCCTGCGCCCAGTGATAGTTGGCCGAGGAGCCGTTTTTAGGTTCTTTCCTCTCTCCTGTACGGTCAATGTTTTCTTTCCATCTCCCAATAGATTTTCGAGCCCTGGCCGCGCCCTCTAAGCAGTTGAGCGAGATGCTGTTGGTCTTTTTTTTTTTGGCTCGACAGGTATTCGTACATGACATGCTCAGGCGAAGCCTAAACCGGCAAAAAGCAATAAACAAGCAAGCAGGCAGGCGCTTGCTTTCATCCACAACGGCCAGTGCCGTGCGGATTAGATTTGAATGGCTTATGGGGCCATGTCATCACAATGCGCCCAGCCCAGTTGGCGACACAATAGATGGGTAGAAGCCTCCGGAGCTAGGACGCCCGTCGAATCGTTCCCGGTGATGATGGTCCTCAGCGCGTGCCCCCCCGCTGAAGGGACTGGGGAGCATGTTGAAATCGAACTCGGGTTTAACCTTGCGGCCGTTGGAGAGGGTCGAGTGCAACGGATCTGCCCCGTTTCTGTTCCCAAACAAGTCGACGCGGTCGCTGTGATTCTCATATGCTACCGACCCGGTATAGTACTGGTAGGCTTTGCCGGGAGGCTTTCCGTCGTTCGAGGACGAGAAGATGCTGTCCGGTGACATCTCTTGGTGCCTAACATTGTTGTAACTGGTGCCACGGCTGTCATATCCCGAGTTGTAGCCAAGACCAGTTCCTCCCATGCCAGAGCCGTTGCCGAAATCTCCCATTGGTCCCATTGACCTGTATCCCCCGCTACCAGCGGCGCCGCTGGTGCCATTTCCGTGGCTGTTGCGTCTCTCGTTTTGATAATGTCCCGGCGATCGGCCGCGAACAATCATCTTGGCCGACTTCCGATATGCTACCTTGACAAATTGATCGGCGGCCTGGGTGCCCACGTCTGCCCAGAGTTCCACCACCAAGTGATAGTACTGCTGCGCTGCTCTTCGTTTGCCATTATTTTGAGTCGCTTGCTTAAATTGAATGCGCTCGAACGTATGCTCTGTGGGCATCTGTTGGCCAACCCCCTGCTGACTGCCAAATCCGTCAGAGTAAAGAGAGCGTGTAGTGCCTCCCATGCCAGGGCCATCCCCGTACATATTGATGGCACCGTGCGTTGTGGAGTTCGTTTTCGGGGCCAGCGGCGTCTTGTTTGGCTTGGAAATCGGCCCCTTGTCTCTTTTGGGCGTATGCTGAACGAGCTCAATGTTGTGCTGCTCATTGTCTGCCACGACTGCCGAGATGCACATGGCGAAGCCATAGACTTGAAAGGTCTGTGACGCGTTGCTCCCAGAGAGAGATGCCGGTGTGAACTGGATCGGTACGGCTGGATAATTCGGGCTCAGCGAGTAGGAACAGATGCAAGCCAGGTAGTTCCTTCTGTAGCAGGTCCATTCTCTTTCCGAGGACAGAAACGGCCCCTTGTCGATGGTTCCGTTGATGTCTACTTTGATGGATGTCATACTAGGATCCATGTACTGCAAGCTCCCCAGCATTTCGATTGGTAAGAGAGGAGGAGCCTCATTTGGGCTGGTCCTGTGAGCGTACTGGTGTGAGTCCATCCTCGTGGCCGGAGGTGTGTAACCTGTCAACGGCTGTCTTCTGGAGATTGGGAACGATGGTGCTCGAGAGAAATGGTCCGAAACTCGTCTCTGAAAAGGTGCGACTGGATTGGGACCAAACTGATCTCGAGAGCTGATGTGAGGGCCCAGATGCGGCAGGGTCGTAGTACGGTGATTATGAAGTTGCTGTTGGACATGTGCCATGCCCGTAGAGGGATTAGGACTATTAGAGTGGTCAGCGTTGCCAAACCCGGCGCCTGACGCTCTTCCAGGACTCATTGATGTTGGTCGGCAAAGGCATGGTGGTCAAGGCGACGACGTACTTGGAACTCAGACGCAACCTGCCATCTGTGAAGATTGACCCACTGGGGGATAGAAGCCAGCCGAGTCGTGCGTATAGTTTGGGCCCGGTGGAAAATCGTTGCTGGGTTGGAAGAGGCTCAAAAGGGGCGCGGCTTCAGGAGCATCTATCGTGAGCGATGAGTTGCCGCCTTCCTGGTTGTATCAATCCATTGGTTAGTCTCTGCCGGCGGACGATGCAACAAGTTGAAGAAGACGTCAGGATTCAGGATGCGGCATGGAGTTGACTACCACAAGAGACGCTGTCCTGCCTTTTCCATGCGATACGATGTGTTCAAGTACCACCAGAACTATGGGTGATACCGCCAACGCCTAGGTTGCACGAGACAAGCAGATGGATGCGGGAGGGCACGACGCCGTCCCGGTGCCTTGATAGTTGCAAAGACACACAAGAAATACAAACGTGGACAAGGGGAGGACGGAGTCAAGAAGAACAGACGGTTGATGTGGTGATGTCAGGACCAGACACGGCATGCAGAAACAGGATGAAAATCTAAAATCGCAAGGGGGCTAGCTCTGATCTAAACACCTAATAGCTGCTGTTGCTTGATGCCTGTTGCCTATTGCCTGTTGCCTGGTGGTTTTTCTGTTGTTGTTGTATTTGCTGCTGCTGCTGATATTGGCTGCGAGCTTACAGGACTTATTAGACACAGCTGGGAGCAGCAGGGTTGGTGGCAGAACGGCCCCGAGGGGGTGACTTTGACTTGACCCAAACAGGCCATAATACTGAGGAAAGCAAAGAGAGAGAGAGAGCATTCAAAGAAATGGTGACACTCATGGCACTGGCAATGAATGCAACGAGAACCATCTGCCAATGAGATGGTGTACCCACCTCAATTCTCCCGTTGGGGGCTGTATATCGAGGTAGTCAAGCTCCGCACATGGCGGCGGCGAGGAGCTGTAATCGTTCTGCAAGCAAGACAGACGTCAGTTCGTCTTCTACTTGCGCATGGCTGCCCGCTCCAGGATCCGTCATGGAAACAACGGCCTTGACTGGTCGGCTTGACATGAGCCAACCACACCAGCCATGGCATGGGCAACTTATTCAGACGCCGTCACCGATATACCCGTGAAGAAGGCCACCTGCTTTCCGATTTGTTAGCAAGACAAGACCCCCGACTACTGATACTGAGAGGCAAGACATCAATGACACGGTGACCGGGGCTCCTCTTTGGGATGCCCGTGCATGTTGGGTGGATGTGCATAGGCACAGGCAGGGTGATGCAACTGGACCCGGACACCAAGTGGTACAGTACATCTGAATACTCGGAGCTTCAGGCACAGTAACCAGGCGTGCAGAACTTTGCAGGGATTCTGCAGACTTGTCGGAACCAGGACGCCACGCAACACTGGGGGCCAAAGGGTTACACAAACCCTCCCAGGGTCTGTCTGGATGGGGATGAATTTCCTCGTCGCAATTCGGATCGAGGGTGCCCCAGAGAAGGCTCAATTTCTTTCTCGGGT
>AMDK01000664.1:0-14973 GCA_000309355.1 Epichloe gansuensis var. inebrians E818
ATTACTATATTATTACTATAATAAGTAAAAGATATTTACTAGGCTAGGGTAAGGGCCTAGGACTTAGTAATGCCTTAGGTATAAGCTATACTAGTAAGGGATAATAAAAAGGGTATTACTATAGTAGGATTAATTTAGGTAATAGCTAAAATAGTATTAAAATATTTTTAATAATAAATAAAAGTTTTTATTAGAATAATATAGTATTCTTTTTTAGAAGTAATATACTTTATAGCTAGAGTCTTAATAGCTTTATTAGTAGCTAAAAGGTTTATTAAGTACTTATATATATATTATAGCTTTAGATTACGTAAATATAAATATAGCTTTTAGCTATATAAATAATAGGTATACTAATAGGGTAAATAAGCCTAATAAGACCCTAGGATATACTCTTATATCCCTTTATTATAAAGATTATTTATATATTAAATATATAGTATCTATTACTCCTTACTATTAGAGTTATTAGAGTTATTAGAATTACTCTCTAGGATATAATTACTAAGGTAATTTAGCTTTTTAAGGAAGGGAAAAGGTAGTAATAAGAAAGGAGAAGTATTATTAGTAGTAGTAGTAATAGTAATACTTAAGGTAATAGTAATAGATATAATAGTAAGTAAACTAGGTATAAAAAGAGAGTAAAAAAAGAGATTAATAGGATAATTTAATTAAGATAAGTAGTAAAAATCTAATAAGATAAAGGAAATAAGGGTATAGAATAGAAGAAAAAAGAAAAAGAGTAAGGAATATATAGGAGTATTTATATCCTAATAATAGCACTAAGGGGTTATAATTATATATTTACTTTAGAGAAAGGTAAAAGAAGGATATTAGATAATTAGCTATAAAGGGGTTAGGGGAATAAATAATAGCTAGGGAAAGAAAGGGGAATTTAATAAGTAAAGAATAATATATAAAGAGAAAGTAAGGGTAACTAGGTAAGTAAAGTATAATATTAGCTAGTAATAATATAGAAATAATTTAGGTTAGTATTATAAGGAGGGAGAGTTAGTAAGGAAGGCTATTTTTTAATAGGCTAGGGGTAAGGTAGCCTATAAGAAAAAAATTTCTTAGCTTACTTAGCTATATATAAGACCTATATAGGCCCTATTTATACACGTAACGCTAGCTACGTAACACGCTACTCACTTATAGGGCTATGCACTAGCCCTACGTAAGGCGTAATATAACTATATAATAATAGCTATGCATATATACTACTTACTTATAACAATATAAGCAGTTTTACCTCGTACCCAGGAGGGGATATTTAGTAGTATTATAGTAAATTATCTTTTAATTTTACTTATATTACCTAAAAACATACTTTATAACTATTTATAATTATATATACTAGAAGTTAAAAAGCTTTTTCTTATTATTTAGGTGCTTATAAGTATCTTTCTAGTCTTATAAATAATATTAAACCCTTAAGAAAGGCATAATTAAGCTATAATATATACTAAATCCTATATTACTAAGATAAAATTAGCCTTTAGGGATTATAAAAGACTTTATAAATACTATCTATATTAAGGTACTATTATTAATAAAACCTTTAGTACTTACTAGTATATAAAGGAATAATCCCTTAAAGCTTATAGCTATTAGTATATTTTATAAGATATTATTCTTTCTTAACTAGTATTTTTACTACTAATTTAGTGAAATATAGGCTAGAATATATATGCTATTAATAGCGCTAATAGTATTATTAAATTAAAGGAACTTCTTATTTAGCTTTATAAATAGTAAGACTAACTCTAGCTTTAGCTAGTAAATAAAGATTATATATAAATACCTTATTAGATTAATAAGCTTATAAAAAATTTAAAATACTAATAATTAGAATAGTAAAAATTAATACCCTATATTCCTCTATAGCTTATTATATATATAAATCTATAAGATAATTAGCTTTTACTTAATTAATTAATATTATAAAGAGCCTACTAAGGTATTAATATAAAGCTAGTTATAGAGCTTAAAGAAGGTCTTCTTTAGTATCTAAAAGAGGTATATAAATTACTTATCTAATAATTATTAAAAAAGCTCTTTATAGTAATCTTATAATACTATTAGTAATATATAGGTACCTTTAAGGCCTAGAAGGGTATTAATAAGAGTATTATAATTAATATACTTATAGAGGCGCTAATATAGCTTATATAGGGCTCTTTATAGTAATCCTAGCCTTTAGTAATACTATAAAATTAATATTATAAGCTAAAGGTTATCCTTAGTATCTTTATTTATAATAATTAATTAATTATAAGGCTATTAACCCTAAGAAATATTATTATAGCTTATGCCTAGGTATAAACTTTATAAGGGAACTATATAAAGTATATAGTTTATTCCTAAAAATTAGTAAAATTTGCTTTATTCTTAGTATCTAATCCTATTATAGGTATTTATATAGCCTTAGTTAAAAAGATATATTATAAATAGGGGAGGAGGTAGTATTTATATAATTTAGATAAAGTTCTATAAATTTCTATATAATCTAGGTAATAAAAATAGCTAGCGCGTCTGTTTATATGCATTTTGCACTCGCGTAAAGTTTGCACCGCTTTGTGGATCACAGCCTGAGGGCCCGTCGGGTGATTGATTTTTACATCGTCCTTGATATTACTACTGAAACTGAAAGGGAAGTTTTGCCTGATCAATCGCGGGCAGCTTGGCCATGACAATTCAATTTCGAACGAGTTGCTCTCATTTGGCGGACTAAATGCGCCTGGTCCTGTAGGGCTAAGTTCTCTGTCGTGAATTGTTCTAGTCTCTTCCATGTTTTCATGCATGGAAATGATGATTGGCGTCCAAGTAAGACGGACAGACAGACGGACAAACAGACGGACAGACGGACGGACAGACGGACGGACATACATAGAGACGGACAGGACCTCTGCATCCGCCCCTTGTCTGGCATGCCGTGGATGAGACCGCGTCAAGTCCGCGCCTGAGACAGGTTTCTTTCTGTCTGCCCATGCGCGTCTCTACCTTGCACGCTGTCGCACGATCGCAGCTTGCAGTAACAAACTTCTTCAGGGAAGAAGGAGAACAAAGTATTGCTTTTCAAATAACCCCAACGTTCCTGGTTCAAACCAGCAGCACGGGATCACCTGGGACCCAACGCTGAAACAACTGGCTATTATGCTCCTACTCTAAAGTACTTACATCAGTGAAGCCATCTTCGACCCTCCACATAAGCCACATGAATAAGCTACGATATGGCGCAAACTTGTCCGATATCTCCAACATCTCCTGCTCTGACATGTACTTCCACTTGCCTCCCTTTGACTTCAACTTGGCCACATCTCTCCCAACAAAAGCGGCCATGCCTCTCTGAACACCCAAGTCTCCCACCGAAAATACGTCCATTCGCTTCAGTCCAAAACAGGCAAACATTTCAACAGACCACTTGCCCAGTCCCCGAACGGCAACGAGCTTTTCCACCAATTCTTCATAGGGGGCCTCGTGTAATACGTCTGCACTCAGCTCGCCGCTGGCGAACTTGTCTGCCAGACCTTTGATGTATTCTGCCTTGCGCTGTGAGAGTCCTGCTGCTCGAAGTTTCTCAATCGTGCACGGGGCCACTTCCGATGGATGGGGAAATCTTGGTCCATCTTCTCCTTGGTCGTTGAAGAGGGCCACGAACTTGGCCTTGATGGATTTGGCCGCCGCCCCGGAGACTTGTTGCGAAATGATGCCGCTGGCTAGGCTCTCGAATGGGTCAATCCTCTCTGCCAGTCCCTCTGACGAGAACATCTTGCAGTGGTTCTTCTCCACCAGAGGCCGCATTCTCTCGTCAACGCGAATCAGATGCGCGCATGCCGTGTCAAGTAGATTTTCAGTCGTGATTATCGTGGTCGGCGCTTTCGATGGTGACTCGGGCCCGGCAGTCCTCGATGCCACCACCCTCGAGGATTCCGGAGACAGGAGTGCGGCGTTTGTGGCCCTCGGGTCAGCTAGTCTCACCACTTTCGGATTTGGAAGCTTTCTTCCTCCTGTTGAGAGCCCTATTGCAGTTGCCGCGCTAGGCGTAGGTGTCGATGGCGGAGTGGCTTGGATTTGCCGTGTCCGCCGCTTCGTAGGAGTCGTAAGTTGCTGTTGTTCCGTGGTTGCCTGTGACGTTGGGGATGGCGCTGATGTCGTTGCTTTGCGCTTTCGCTTGCTCTGGGGAGTCCTGGTGGGAGGTGGCATGCTCTCCGTTTGCATTGCCTTGGTTTCCACTTGGGCACTGAGCCGTGATGATGAGCGCCGTGCTGCTGCCATCGTAGACTATAGTAGTCGAATTCGCCCACCGGCTATGGGGGGGTGGACGATGGGTTGCCGATATGTGTAGCCTCGAGAGCAGCGGTGCAGGTGACTTGAGGTGTTATTGCATCTACTCATTGAATGTTGACGATTTCCTCGATCCCTTGACGTGTCGCGGAGTTGCAGAAGCGAGAATTTACGATGGTGAGATACGAGAGTAGTTTAGTAACACTCGAGAACAACGACGTTGTGAATGTTGTCACACATCGATCACACATCGACGATGTCTGATGTCACACACCGTGCTTGTCACCAGCAGGGGGTGAATGAATGTGGCTTTCGCACCTAATCAGGCCTCCTGGAACAGCAAGCCGCACATGCCCCTCGTCATTCTCTCACCCGGAGCTTATGACAAGTTCGGAGGGGGTGTTACGAAACGAAAAATCGATGCGACTCCTCCAGAGTAGCAGTTCAGGTGTACTCTGTACAAAATTCAGCAAATAAACATAATACAGCTTGTACGATAATAAAATATGCTACAACAAAGCACATATAACGGGCGTTCAAATGCACACCATATTACGGAATAATGCCCAGAACACGCAGCTAAATGCCATGACACTTGAATGTACATGCAGGGTAGTCATCCCACCCGGAGAAAAGCCGATGCCCGCCCAGTAATAGCTTTCCCCCAGGCAAAATTTACCCTCAGGCAAAACTCCCAATTAAAGCAACCATTCTCCTAATAACAAGGCAACCTTGTCATCGATCAAGTCTCTCTCTCTCTCTCGAAAAAAAGAATCATCGACCGCGCCCGCACAACAGCTTGACCGCCCTCACAACAACCATGAGTTTCGTGCCCGTGAACCCGCGGCCTATGCTGCAAGATCTTGTCAACAAGCCTGTTTTCGTGCGCTTGAAGTGGAGGCAGGTCGAATACAAGGGCACGCTGGTGTCGGTCGACAGTTATATGAATTTGCAGCTCTCCGGAACGGAGGAGTATGTGTCTGATAAGCCGACTGGCTTGCTGGGACAAGTCTTGATCAGGTACGTTCACGAGGATTACAGAACCGCATTGGGTCCAGGGGAATTGCTAATGATTCGCTCGTAGATGTAACAATGTGCTCTGGGTTCGCGGTGCCGAGGAAGGAAAGGACGCCGCGATGTCGGGGTAACGGGGGACACTGAAATTAAGGCTTGGCAGACAGCTAGGACGGCAAGTTCGAGATCCATGGTTGGATGGATGAATGAACCGTTGAACCCGCCATCTACCACGCGACGGACGATTCGAAACCTCGATCTTGACAACACATATTGCATCCAAAACGCTGTCATGACGCAAAGCCGTGTTCGATACTATAGTGGAAAAGTATTTCTCTCGTCACGCCATGATTTTGAAACCGTTGGCGAGAGTTCTGTTGGTGGACCATGGGCAGAGGGACACACTGCTGCACATCTGACTGGCCGTCTGGGTCATAGAGAGTGATACCACGAACATATACATAAACGGGAACATTGAAAACGAGGGGAGAGAGAGTACACTGCTGGGAATCCAGGAAAGCTTTTGCGACTTCACGGAGCGGCTTTTTAACATGGCGGAGCACTAGTGTATGAGGAATGCATGATGAAGTTGACTAAAAGATTGATCCCTCGCAGGCTCAAGATGGGATCATGTCCGCTGAAATGGTCTGTTTTCGGCGACCTGTTAGCTGAGTTGAAATAGGAGTGACGATACCCACGAGCGGAACGAAACTAGTTTCTGTCTGAATGGTGATTGAGAAACTTTTTGGAAGCTATTATGCTGCTGCGCACGAGCGTATGATTTCGGTCATGAATCATGCCACTGTAGATGCCTTGTTGCTATACGCACCCAGACTCGATGGCCATTACAATCCAGTTTATTTACTGATAGTGCGTCTCGAATCCTGTTTATGGGAGTACCAGCACACTTGGAAGCATATCATCGGCGAGTAACCTCCTGTAGTTAGGTTTCTGTCACAAAAAAATAGATAAGAGAAAAAAATGCAATGCTACGGGGTATAAGCGCATAAATTTATATTTACATATGAGTGGGCACCCCGAGGAAGCTTTCAGATGCCGAGACGCAAACGTGTGGAACTCGGGCGTCGCAGAATACGAGCCCTGTTGGCGATACCAGTCACATCGCACGTCGTCTATAGATAAATACGCAGATGGCGGGGAAAATGGGGAGAAACGTGTTCTCCTGAGCACAGACGGGATGTAAAATGGACTCCCAAGGGATCCATGTCACGTCACGTCTCTAGGCGAAATAAAAGTAGCATCTTGTCATCTCGGTGTCAAGGTTGTTGGACACGAGTGCGAGCAGGTGCCAGTCGTAGATGCTGACTTACCAAGGACTTTAAAATTAAGGATGCTACATCGCAATGGTACCCCCCCCCCCGGGACACCCGGTAAAAAGTGTCTGGTCTGCGGTCTGCTTGAGGTGCCAGAAGACGGGCTCGCGGACACGGGGGCTAGCGACCCGCCGACAGAGCCCCAAAAATACATGTAGGTTCGCAGCGAGCCGAGCCAGTAAGACCGCAGTAACACCAGCCCTAGAACAAGCCAGAACGTCACCAGTTGACCCTTAATGGCACCAACTTGCAAGGCGGATTTTTCTCCCTCCCTCCCAACCCCAGCGATAAAGGATTTATCCAAGCAGCAGCATATCGCGACCTACCGACTAGACTTGTCTGC
The DNA here is from genome assembly GCA_000309355.1 of Epichloe gansuensis var. inebrians E818. Lineage (NCBI taxonomy): Eukaryota > Fungi > Ascomycota > Sordariomycetes > Hypocreales > Clavicipitaceae > Epichloe > Epichloe inebrians. Next base: position 6,979 of record AMDK01000664.1, read on the forward strand.
ATTTGGCACTACATTGACTGACCATCTCGTGCTTTGTCGAGGTCCGGAACTGTTTCGTCATTGGCTTCTTCTTCTTCCTCTTCTTCTTCTTTCGTTACCCCTCTGACACCCGTCGCTCGCTTGTGCCACCTTTGATCTGATTGACCTTGAATCACGCTTTCGTTATCCCAACCCCCTGGCTCCCACGACGCCCCATAAGGAGGTCGAAAAGCCAGTCGCCAGGAGCAAACATCGACGACAAACACACGACCATCTGTCAACCGATCGTTACTTCTGGCCTGGCGTGTAACACTCACACAAATCGCCCATCATGCTTCTACCCAAAAGCGGTTTGAATTGGAAAGCTGCCCGAGCTCAGTTGCCGACGACCCGCCTGGTATGGAATCTTGTCACACGGACGCGATTCTTACTTCTTGTGGCAGCCACTGGCATCATTCTGTTATTATGGCGCGGCATCAGCAGCTCAGCGTCGGAAATGCAAAGGTAGGCGCAACTCGGTGCAATCATCTCTCGCAAGGATCACAATGAAAGGGTGTCTTTTGCGAGTCACTCATCCCATATGACGAGGCGACTGACATATGATCGCTATCGTAGCTTCTACTGCTGGGGCCCCTCAAAACCCCCGATAGACATGTCGCAGAATGAGTACGCTAGGTGGAATGCGCACATGCAGACGCCCGTCGTCTTCAACCAACATGCCCCTCTAAAGATCGAGTCCACCACGATACAGAATATCGACCTCAACCCTATCAAGTCCACGCGCAATGCCGTTGCCAACAAGGAAAGAGTGCTTCTCCTCACACCTCTCAAGGACGCCGCTTCTCATCTATCGAAATACTTCGAGCTCCTTGCCGAAATTTCATACCCTCACCACCTGATCGATCTCGCTTTCCTCGTATCCGACTCCAAGGACGATACCCTTGCCATTCTCGCCTCCGAACTGGACCGCATCCAGAAGCGACCTGATAAGATCGCTTTCCGAAGCGCTACAGTTGTTCAGAAGGACTTTGACTTCCATCTCAGCCAAGATGTCAGCCAGAGACACTCGTTTGAGGCTCAGGGTCCTCGCAGAAAGGCTATGGGAAAGGCCAGAAACTATCTGCTATATGCAGCAATGAAACCGGAGCATTCTTGGGTCTACTGGCGCGATGTCGACATTGTAGATAGCCCCCCTACGATTCTGGAAGACTTCATCGCACACGACAAGGACATACTGGTTCCTAGTAAGGATTCGAGACCCTTTTTTTTTTGCTTTTCCCGTAATGTCATGTTTGCTAATTCTGAGACAAAGACGTCTGGTTCCACCGATACGAAAAGGGTGTCGACATTGAGGGCCGATGTGAGTTGCTACAACCTACTTTGATATGATCGAACAAATTGCTGATAATGTGCTTAGTTGACTACAACTCGTGGGTCGAGTCTGATAAAGGTCGCAGATTGGTCTCGACTTTGGACAAGGATGTTGTCCTCGCAGAAGGTTCGTAGGGCTTTCCCAGCAAACACAATCATTGGATGACTCTAACCTTCTGTAGGATACAAGCAATATGACACCGGCAGAACATACATGGCATTAATGGGCGACTGGCGAGGAAACAAGGATGAAGAGATAGAGCTTGATGGTGTCGGCGGCGTAAGCATCTTGGTTAAAGCTGATGTACACCGATCTGGTAAGTCTTTTGTGTGTTGTACGTGCTTGACGATGCATGCTAATGCAGGTGTTGCGCCAGGCATAAACTTCCCCTCCTACTCGTTTGAGAACCAAGCCGAGACGGAAGGATTTGCCAAAATGGCTAAACGAGCCGGCTACCAAGTTTTTGGTCTTCCTAACTATGTCGTTTGGCATATCGACACCGCCGAGAAGGGCGGCAATATGTAGTCTTGTCATGACACATCAACTTTCCCACGAACACGACAAACTAATACCAATGACTCCACAATACGATTCACATGTCTGATATTTCGCCCGGATGGGTTCGAACCCTCTCTTTGAAATTTTTCTGCAAAGAGACGAATTATTGTATGAGCGTTCATGATACTACTTCAACACCTGGGGGCAGGGGAAGCAACAGGTGGACTGCATGGGGTGGACCGGAACTTCTTTTTTTCCTTTTTCTTTTCTCGTTCCCGGTCGCGTTACCAAGGCGAAAACATATTTTTACGGTGTTTCAATCGCAGGAATAATCGAGCGGACTTGACGGGTAATGCATCTCCTAGTACTGTGATTGGGGTCTGATGATGTCGACCGCCACTGTCTCTCATTCTCGCAGAAATTAAACGTCAACAGCTCATACCTTGGGCGTCTTTGCGTTTGCGCTTTGATTTGTACATTTCTTGTTTACTTTATTTGGGAGGAGTCGGCCCATTAGCCTCTCGGCCATTTCAGGAATAGTCCTTTTATTTTTATGGGTGTGTGAAAAGGGCACTGTAAAGCAAGGTAGTTTCACACAGTAATAGACATAAAATTTCTGACTTGAAATACTTCAATGTTGAATATTATGTGATGGCTTTGATGGGTCAGATGTGGCTGGAAACCTTTATCTGCGGCGTCACATGACGGGCCGGGTGAAGTGCGGTCGATTAAAGAATGGTGGTGCTGTTGACCCGCTTGTCGAAGTGAAGACGCAGAGAGCGAGGCGGCCGCCACTTGACTTGTGTGGATTCATCGCCTGCAGCCTATTTTCTATTATTCGTTACGCAACCTACGGACTTCCTCGATCCTCTCTTCCTCTTCAAGTAGCGAGTGCTAACGAGGATTCTTTCCAAGGGGCCTATTCACCTGCTCCTTTTTCTCGAACCGGCACAGGCTTTTTGGGGTCTCATTTGCCGTACCTGACGTGGGTGCGTGGCTCACCTGATTGCTCGGGAGAGGGATACCCCACTAGACTCGACGTTGCTCCATCTCTTATCTACGCAGCAACCGCCAGACTCATCACCGCTTCTACATCCTTCCACGAACCAACCAACTCGCTGTTGACACTTGCAACCGAATCGCCCTTGTCCTGGCCCTGTTTTCCTCAAAAACCTACTGTACCAACGCCTTTCGTGACAGTCACCCCCAATCAGCGATCGATCAAGATGTGGAGTTGGTTTGGCGGCGGTTCCGCCCAGGCTCGAAAAGACTCCCCCAAGAATGCTATTCTCAACTTGCGGTCGCAGCTCGATATGCTGCAAAAAAGAAACAAGCATCTGCAGAGCCAAATAGACGAGCAGCATGAAATTGCGCGCAAGAATGCAAACACAAATAAGAACGGTAAGCACCATGGCGTAGCTCATCACAACTCATCGCCGGCTCAAGGTCCTTGATGCGGGGCAGATTGTCTAAATGAATGAGACTAATGGAACCATGGGATCGATGTAGCCGCCAAAGCTGCCCTTCGGCGTAAAAAGGCAAATGAACACACGCAGGAACAAACATTGGCCCAAATACAAACGCTTGAGACACAGATCAACTCGATCGAATCCGCCAACATCAATCACGAGACCTTGCTGGCGATGCAGCAAGCTGGCAAGGCTATGAAGCAAATTCACGGCAAGCTCACACCAGAAAAGGTGGACCAGACAATGTGGGTTGTTCTCAACATCAAGGGTGCCAAAGTTTTGAATTTTGAGCCGCGATTTACTGACACGACGGGGACTATCAGGGACGAACTGCGGGAACAGAATGCGCTCAGCGACGAAATCGTCAATGCAATCACGAACAATCCTATTGGCGACCCCATCGACGACGACGAGCTGGAGGCAGAGCTGGACGAGCTGCAACAGGAGAAGCTGGACGAGGACATTCTCAAGACGGGCAGCGTACCGGTGACGGATATTGTGCAAAGGATGCCCTCAGTGGCGAACCAAGAACGTAAGTGCAGCTCGAGCAAAGGCAGACAGACTAGCACAGGCAAGATGTGGCGGAAATTCAGGTGTGACTATGCTAACTGTGAGTCCACAGCGGTATCAGACAGGGCTCAAGCCGAGAAAGAGGACGACGAGGAAGCCGAACTCAGGAAGCTTCAAGCCGAGATGGCCATGTAAGGGGGCAAGGAGTTGTGCCGAGTATGGAGGATCGTGGAGTCAGTTCTAGCATAGCATACTTTGGGAGCGGGCGAGAGAATCACGTCGACGAAAGAGTGGCTTGCCCCCCCGGGGTCAATGGTCTGCGGCCGTGTGATGGGGTTTTTGTCTGGCGTTGGCGTCTTGAGATTTCAGGCTTTCTTTCCGTACTTTTGTCCTTGCGTGAGTGGGCATGAAGTTGATGTGTTGGAGATGGCAGATCACACAGCAATCTGGCTTTGTGTCTTCTATCAGATAGTTTTTGTTGTGGATGTGATTTCGGATGTTGTATGGTAATAGACACAATCTACGAGGGAAATGCTGCCGCATGTTGACAGTCTTGATGTGTTCGTGCAGTGCATGTGAGGCATCGTCTAGGTTTCGACTCATGTAGCCGACGAGACCAAGAGACCAAGCCAGCTGAACTTGCAAAAGCACGCTCATATCTTCCCTCGTCCGCACGTCGTCCTGAAATGCCTATGTAATACCTGCCTCCGTTGGTTCCCGTAACCCCCCCGCGCACGCACGTGACTTATTTCTAATATTAATAAGCAGGTCATGAGGAAACCCCGCCGAGTTCATTGCTGCCGCCTGCGCGTTTAGCTTAGGTTACACTTACTTATTACTCCGCACACGCAACGCACCAGCGGCTACGCGAGACCAACGACAGCCACTCAGTTTCCCAGTGTGCATGGAAGCGCTGCGCGATGCCACACCACGGCAATCCAATCCATTGGACGGAATCTCTCTGGCGCCGAGTACACTGCAGGATGGAGGCCAACGGGGCAGACTGCCGGGTGCGGTAGATGGTCAATGACGAGCATGGCGCAGACACGTTGGATGTGATGGGACGGCGGGTTGCGAGCATGGTGCCTACGGGTTGTGTGGTGTAGGCAGGAATGAGCCCGGCAGAGGTGAAATATTGAATCGACGACTTATCCTGTTTCCAGATCGTTTCCCGTTTCTCTACTCTGTATTGCTTCTATCTGCTGCGCCGTCTTTTCTTCCCTTTTCCATGTTCTTTTGTGGAGAACCGAAAAGCTCTTTTCCTTTTGTGCAGTTTCCTATTGTCATTACATTGCTCTTATCGTTGCAACTTATCTTCAATTCTCTTTCATTGGCGCCCTGTTTTGTTACTCTCCGATCCTATCATAGACTGTGAGCAGCAATATTCTTCAGCGATAGATGGCGTGGATGGGTTGGGATGCTGGTCGTCTCTGAAAAGGATCCCTAGATCGATCGATTTCCACTTAGGTGTGGATTGCTTCGCAGGAAGTCCATCCTCCTCGAAACGAAACACGCACGAATCCCAACAGCGGAGATTCAAGGCATTCCATCCCTCTCAAAGAAGAAGTAGAATGCACCTCCCACGGAGCCTTTTGCTTCTGCCGGTCCTTACATGTCCCATTGCTGCTGTTGAGAAGAGCTGGCCGGTTTCGAATTTCACGCTCGAACTGTCCCATTTCGTGCCCGCCTGCGCAGGGGACTGCTTTATTTCTTTCCTGCAAGCAAATTATGGCCTTGAGCGCGGCAGGAAGATTCCTTCTTTGCAGGAGCTCTGCTCTACGGATGGCGAGACGGGATTCACGGTTGGTGAGGGCGCGGTGCAGTGCATTGCGGCGGAGAAGAGTATCGATGGCTGCTCTGATACGGATGCAAGTTGTGAGTTTTTTTTTTTTGTGCTTTCAGACAGTCCTAGGCGAAGTTTGGATAAACTTGGGGACTGACAAAGTGATCGTCGTACGTTTAGCATCGGTGATTTACAATGCGCATCAGATGTGTACAGACCAGCCTGGTGCTATAATACCGACTCACGGGGTCATAACGGCCACTTTGTTACTGCCTCTTTCAGGTGCAGGGCCTGTATCATTCCCGGCGCCTTCAAGGACTACTCGTACGAGGAGCACGTCCAGGACGACCAGTCTTCCCTCGACATTGGTCGTCGACACGCACTCGCTTACTCGCACCACTTCTTCTGCGTCGAGCACGACAGACACCACTCTCAGAACATCGGTGTCGACGGGGACGCGACCTGCTGCCGAGACGAGCACGACAACGGCGGCAGCAGCAGGGGCAGCAGGGGCAGCAGGAAGTGGCGGCTCACTCACGCCTCTCCAGAAGGCGGGAATTTCGGTGGGAGTCATTGGGTTTGCCATCATTGGCGTTGGATTCCTCCTTTTGATCCGATTGCGTCGGGCCAAGAGGAAGCGAGAGCACAAACGTCTTCCGGAAACACCAAGCAGACGAGATTTGTGGGGATACAAGTTTGATAGAAACCACGGGAGAGGGCGCACTGGCGGCGAGGCAGCGTGGATGGCCAACTCGGTTCATCCACCCCGGGGTCCCAATGGCGCTTCTTCAGTACCGCCCATCATATCAGCCGCAAGAACAACGACCGTGACTCCATCAGCAGCATCCACGGCCGCCTCGGCCGCCACAGGACCCCCAGCCGGCCCATCAACGATTTCTAATTTGGCAGCGCCTCCAAGGGCATACTACCGAACAAGTTGGCGCCCCAGTGCCATTGGCCTCGCCGTATCGCCCGCCGCATCCAAGGATGCACTGCCAAGGCCGAGTTCCAGACCGATATCCAAGCTCCTGCCGGCCAGGCCACTTCTCACACTCGCCATTCCCAAGAAACCGTCCACCCCGCCTGTCAAATATGCCGACATGCCCTCTTACAGAAACCAATCGGAAACGTCGTCGCCGAAATACACTCGCGTGACATCTCATCCGCCGGTTCTTCCAAAACTCTTGATTACTCCAGAACGACACGATGATTTCCTGAGCGTGGCAAAGACGACAAACAAGCCCCGGGAAAGCACAATGACGGAATTTGAAGAGGACGGTCGAGAATCATCGTCCATGTCTCCCCAGGGCCAGATATGGAGACCGCCCAGCGCAGTGCCCCTATCTGCTGCGACGTACTATGTCGCTGACAAGCACGGCAATTGGGTCCTTGGGGATGCCAGGAGGATCTCGCAGACTGCCGAGTTGGAAGGGACAACGCCGCTCAGTGCGTGTCCGCAGCTCGCGACGAGCACGACGATTCTGCCGATTTCGAATGACCAGCAGAAGACGGATCAACCGCAGCCGTCGAACAACAACAACAACAACAACAACAACGCCCCCCAGGCTCGACGCTCATCATCAGTGCCTAATCCCCCAGCTCCGGCCCCGGCCTCGGCTCAACAGTACATCAGAGTGGTCACCGAGCCGCTGCTGAAGCTTCAGGATGCGCAGGACAATTTCGTGCCCCGCCCCTTGTTCTCGTCTGCGCGACGCCTGTCAGGCAGGAGTCTGGCTCGTCCGCGGGCACCCTCTGCGGACAGCGGCATCACAACCATTACTTCTTCCTCCGAGGACGAAGAGGACGAAAAGGACAAAAGGAACCGGGATCCCCCCCGAACGTCCAACAGATCAACGTGTCGCCCGTGGCATATCCCACGATCCCGGGACGAGAGACGGGCCCGACGGGGACGAGGGCGAAGCTGGTCCCTCCTCCTAGGGTGCCAACCACGTCCCGTGCTGGAAACACAATGCGACTCGTCAAGCCGTCCCCCGAACCAGAGGACGACAGGACCCAGCTCCCTTCTGCTCCGATTCCCAGCCAGCGGCCACGATCCCAGGTGCAACCCTCGCCGTTCCCAACCCACCAGCAGACCCGGCAGTCACCTCAGCCCCGACGGCCCTCGCCCAGCTGGATGATCCCCGGCCTCCCCGGCCTCCCCGCCCACCCGCACCCGCAACGCCGGCCCCAGCATACCGGCACCGGCACCGGCACCAGCACCCTCTGGCTGCCCCCCCAAGCCCGCGGCACGCGCAAGATGGAAACCGAGCCCGACCACCACCAGCTCCCCTTTGCCTTTCCCTACCGTACGTAACCCAAACAACCCACGACACAGCCAACACGTTCCCGTCCCAATCCTCCCACCCTTCCTCGCCAAGCGCCTG
>AMDK01000665.1:0-14958 GCA_000309355.1 Epichloe gansuensis var. inebrians E818
AAAGTATTAAGTATTTATTTATTAATCTCTTTAAACTTTATATAGTAATTTAGAAGATAACTTAATAGTATAAGAAGTAATTAGCTATATAATTTAAATTAGAATTCTCTTATTGAAGGTAACTTAGAATAAATATAAAATAATTTAGAAGCTTATACTATATATAAGGTAATAAGTAATAAACCTTATTATTAGGTAAGTTAAGCTTACCCTTAATATAATTAAAAAAGGGCTTAAATATAGCGTTTTATAGCGCTTTATAGTAGGTATTTTATAAAGTAGTATAGGCTTCCCTATTAGTATATAATTACTAATAGAATTAATAGTAAGCTATCTCTTAAGATAAAAGATATTTACTATTATTAGTAGCTTAAGCTTATAATAGTATATTTTTCCCTCTTTATAGGAGTAATAGCTAATAATTTTATAGCCTAAAGAAGAAGAGCTTCTAAATACCTATTATAAGCCTAATCCTAATACTATTTACTATTAAACTTAAGGAATAAATAATCTAAGGCTACCTTTATTACTTCCTAAATCTTATACTAGAAGAATACTAAGTATTAATAAGAGGGAGGGGAATATAATTACTACCCTAGTTTATAATACTAAAAGTTAAGTATTATAAGGAATATTAGTAGTATTATTAGTAAGTTATAGTAGTAGTAAAGCTAGAGGTAAAGGTAAGGGTAAGGGCTTAAGGGTATAGTAGTAAGAAGAGATTAATTATAATAATAATAATTACCTTAAAAAGCTTTAAAACGCGGTCTTAAGGATTATAGGCACTATTAAAGCTCTTTAGACCTTATATAATATAACGTAAGCTACCCTTCTATAACCTTCTTATCTATAGTATTATTAACTAGCTCTTATAGCGGTAAATTAGTAGACCTTTAACCCTTATATAGCTTAAAATTAAAGGTAACTTTACTTATAGGCATAGGTACCTTTACTTTTACGTAATTATAGTGCTAGACTAAGTCCCTTAGCTTCTTAGATTAGTTACTTTTTATAAACTAGCTAGACTATTGCCTTCCTACTACTAGGATTATAGTAGCTATAATAGAGGGATTTAAAGAGGCTAAAAAACGTGGTTATAGTGTTATGGTTATTTAGACTAATATATAAAACAGAGGTAAATAGTATAGAACGCGAAAAAAACGCAGGATATACCTTTTCTTATATTGCAGGGTGTAGGGGTACTCCTTCCGTTTTAGGCCTAGTTACTACTGCGCATTTGGTTTTTCACTACTGCGCGTTTAGGTACTCCAGTTTTCAAGGCGTGCCTGCCTGGCCAACACTTGGCGCCACTTTTTGCGGGTTCAATCTCATCCGTCCTTGATCCGCCCCGTGACGTGACTAGTCCGTATTCCCTCTTTCGCTTCCCTTTCCTTTTCGTCTTCAAGTCTCAGTTATCCCACGCCCACTTCATTCAGCCATCAGCCTCAACCCCACCCTACCCTACAGCAATACCAAGAAAGAAGTGAAGGAAGTAAAAACAAAAAATGACTGTTTCTGCCACCAATGGCCATGCGACCAAGGGTTCCGTGCCTCCGTTACGCAGAGCCGAGGAACTGAATGATGTATGTGACTTGTCTTTGATCTTAGTCTTGCTTTCTTTACCAACATGATGGTGAACTGACTGTTCGGAAAAGCTTTTGTTGGCCGTGCGTGACTTGATCGTGCCGTTCGTGAAAGCAGCTGACGATGCTGCCGCCCACCGGCAAACCGGCCGTCTGCCTGTTGACGCCGCAGGAAACTCCCACAACGTGCTCGTAGACATGATCAAGCCTGAAAAACTTGCCACGCAGCTCAACTTCCTTTTACCTGCCGAGGGTCAAGGTCGAGAAGGACTTTTGGAGGGCATCGCCAATGTACTCAAGTACAGTGTCAACACCTGGGACCAGGGCTTCATGGACAAGCTCTACGCCAGCAACAACCCGGTTCGTTTGTCAAGTCGTGATGGCTCTCATTATCTCTTGACTTGCAAAACAAGTATTGACTCGTCTTCAGGTCGGCGTCATCTCAGATATTGTGCTGTCGGTTCTCAATACCAACGTACGCAGATCACATAACCATTTTTCCCTGCCAGAGATGTCATGATTTTGCTCCCACAACATTCACTAATCAGACGACGAGCAGTTGCACGTGTATCAGGTCTCGCCAGCGCTGACCGTCATTGAGAAGACAACGGCACGCGCACTCGCCAACAAATTCGGCCTCGTTGGTCCAAGGGCCGGTGGTGTAACCTGCCAGGGCGGCAGCTCCTCCAACCTCACCTCTCTAGTCGTTGCTCGAAACACCCTATACCCAGATACCAAGATTGAAGGCAACGGCAAATACGACTTTGTTGTATTCACTAGTGCCCATGGTCACTATTCCGTTGAGAAGAGCGCCATGATCTGCGGAATCGGTTCCGCCAACGTCCGCAAGGTACCTGTCGACAACGGCGGAAGCATGAGGGCAGATGCGCTTCGCGAACAGATTGTTCGTGCCAAGGACGAGGGAAAGACACCTCTCTATGTCAATACGACCGCTGGTTCTACAGTTCGAGGATCCTACGATCCGCTCGAAGACATCTCAGCTATCTGCAAAGAATTCGGAATCTGGATGCACATCGACGCGAGCTGGGGTGGACCCGTTGTGCTTTCCGCCAAGCACAAGTCCAAGGTCAACGGATCCCATCTGGCCGACACCATCACCATCAACCCTCACAAGATGATGAATGCCCCCACAACCTGCTCCTTCTTACTCGGCCCGGACATGAGCATATTCAACGAGGCCAACAGAACTGCAGCGGGATATCTCTTCCACGCCAACGCCAACGAGGAGATTTGGGACTTGGCCGATCTCACTTTGCAGTGCGGCCGTCGCGGAGACAGCTTGAAAGTCGCGCTGGCCTGGCTGTACTACGGCGCCGACGGGTTCGAGACGCAGATTGACCACGCCTTCGACATGGCGTCGCACTTGTACAAGTCGGTCCAGCAGACGGGCAACTTTGTCATGGTATCAACGGATCCGCCTCCCTGTCTGCAGGTGTGTTTCTACTACGCGCCCAACGGCGACTTGTCGAATGATGCAGCGGTGAACACGGGCCGGACAGAGAAAATTGTCAAAAAGCTCATTAGCAGAGGATTCATGGTGGACTATGCCCCGGGAGATTTTGGGCATTTCTTGCGCGTTGTGGTGAATGTGCAAACGTTGCCGGGGACCGTCGAAGGCTTGACGAAAGCCTTGGAGGAGGTGGCTCCAGAAGTTGCCCAGAACTAGACGAGTAAAAATTATAGACGTGATGAACGATGGGATACAAATCTGGGCACGGTATAATATGGCACATTACAATAATTAGACGTTGGACAAAGCCGAGGTTTCCAGCGATGATTCTCAATTGAGCACTCTGGAACTAAAACAAGAGAGAGTACATGTCATCGTGTACTTCCAAGAGATCTAGGTGGAGACATACCGATAAGAGCTTATCGGCCGCGAACGAAAAAAAAAAAAAAAAAAAAAAGTTGAGGACTCCAGCCGTCGTGCCTACAGATCAACGGCTCCCCCCCCACTATTTTTCTTCTTCACTCAACGTAGATCCAGGCTGCCGAGTATCAATCACGATGCCGAAGCCACGAACCAAACGCGGCGCTGGGCGCGAGGAAAGAAAGCGCAAGCGGAGAGACGAAGACAACGGCAGCACCAATGACTCCGAATCAAAGCGGCAGCGTACTGAAGACGAGGGTTTCCTTGACGACGCCGCCCAAGGCTATCATGACTACCACCAATACCAGGACCAAGACAAGCAGCAGCAGCACAATGGGCTCGAGGAAAAGGAATTCTTCGGAATGCTGGCAGACGAAGAGCAGGAATACTTCAGACGAGCAGACGAGATGCTCGAACTGAACCAATTCCCCACGACCGAAGACCGAGACATATTCCTAGAGAGCGTCTTCAAAGAGGCCATGGGCAAGGAGCTCAAGCTCGCGAGTAGCCAGTCCTGCTCGCGGCTGATGGAGAGACTGATCCAGCTGTCAAACACGGCACAGAAGAAGCACCTCTTCGAAGCATTCGGTAGCCATTTCCTGTCGCTCGTGCAGCACCGGTTCGCCAGCCACTGTTGCGAAGCGCTCTTCCTGCGATCCGCCGGCATCGTGACGCAAGAACTCGCCGGCTTCATGCTCGACACGCGGGGCGCGAGCGCCGAGGAACACAAGCCCGAGGCCTCGGTGGAGGAGCTGTTCCTGGCGACGCTGGACGAGCTCGAAGGCAGCCTGAGCTTCCTCATCACGGACCGGTTCGCCTCGCACGCCCTGCGCGTGCTGCTCCTCGTCCTGTCCGGCCGACCGCTCGACGACTCGTCTGGCCAGGCGCTCATGAAGAGCAAGAAGAAGGAGAACATCTCGGTCGCCGGCTCCGCGGCCGCAGATGAGCAGAACAAGGGTGCCAGGGTCGTCCCGGCCTCCTTCGCCGTTGCCGTGACCAAAATCATCGCCGACGTCACGGCCGGCCTGGACGGTACCGGTCTGCGCGTCCTCGCCAAACACCCCATCGGCAACCCTACGCTCCAACTCCTCCTCGAGCTGGACATGACGCTCAACAAGGCCGACAAGAAGGACAAGGCAAGCACGACGACGACGACGACGACGACGACAGATCCATCATCCACCGACGACTCTCCGCCCTCGCACCCCGGAGCGACATCGCTCCTCCAACAACTCCTCCCCGGCGCGCCCAAGTCCCTATCAGACCCCTCCTCCCCGGCCTCCGAGTTCATCAACGGCATGATCTACGACCAGATCGGCTCGCGGCTCATCGAGACGCTCGTCCAGCACTGCCCAGGCAAGATCTTCAAGCAGCTCAACCACAACTTCTTCCTCCCCCGCATGGAAGGCTACGTCCGCAACGACATCTCCTGCTACCCAGCCATCAAAGTGCTCAACCGCCTCGGAAAAGACCATCTCATCGAGGCAGCCGACAAGATTGCCCCCACGGTGCCCCAGCTCGTCTCCAAAGCGCGCTTCAACGTCCTGCGCACCCTTTTCGAGCGCTGCGCCGCCCGCTCCGCCCACGACCAAACCCGCAAACTCATGAGGGGCCTCAAACAAGGCTGCGGCTCCCGGCCCGCCGACCTGGTCCTCACCCTCTGCGGCCTCACCACCACCGAACAAGCAGACTCCAAACCCAAACCCGAACCCAAACCCGAACCCAAACACGACGCCGTCTCCCGCAACCAGTACGCCGTCCAATCCCACGGCGCCCACCTCCTCACCACCATCCTCTCCATCCAAGGCCCCAACAAGGCCGTCCACGAGTCCATCCTCGCCCTCCCGCCCCCTCAGCTCGTCCGCCTCGCGACCACGTCCATGCCCACCGTCACGCTCCTCACAACCGCCCTCTCCACCCCCTCCACCAACTCCGTCTTCCAAAAGTCCCTCGCCTCGTTACTCCTCCCCCACGTTCCCCAGCTCTCCACCTCCCAGTTCGGGCACAACCTCATCAATGCCGTGGCCGAGATCCCCAGCAGAGGCAAGGACCTGAGCATTCCGTTCCACGTCAAAGAGGCCATCATGCAGGCCCTCGCCGCGCAGGAATCCCACTTGCGCCAAAGCTGGATGGGCAGAAGCGTGTGGCGCTCCTGGAAAGGCGACACGTGGAAGACCAAGAGGATGGACTGGAAGGCTTGGATGAGAGAGATTGGTGCGTCGGCGCAGCCGAAGAGGGCCACGGCGCATGTAACGGAAAGATGAGACGAATGAAGGGGGGATAAGGGGGGTGGATTAAAGACTGGGATACGGGATGGATGACAAGACGGAGGAGAGAGTGGGTGACGATGTAAAATCATGAAAAGAGGTTCGGCCTAGGCTGAGGATGGGCATGCTATATGGGAAAAACAACAAAGAACAAGTGTTGAGTTTGAAATCATGTAGCATCATCACGTTGATAGGAATTGTACATGGCAGTCAAGTGTACTTACCAAGTCGACCACATATGTTGATGCAAGACAATCTTGAAAAAATGCTGTACAGGCTCCACATAGTACAGTTTCGACACTCCCTCAACGTAATTTACCCGCGTCGCACAATTGTACAGTTCAATAGAGCATGAGGCTGCAAAGTTGAATATAAAACTTTCTTGACACTATTTTCATCCACCCATGACTAAATACTGAACTGAGCCTTTGCTCCTGTTCCCTGTTCGTACATCCTCATCCTGGAGGACTCAACGTTAACCTCGTCATAGCGCTTCATTTTCCCTTCCTGGGGTATAATATCGGATCATACACTACCTGTTCCCACCGAAACCCAAAAAGGGCCATAAAAGGCTCCCTCCCCCTCCCATCCGAAAAAAAAAGAGAGAGAACAAGCATGTAACCCACAAAAACATGCCACTCCAGAGCTCTGCTCAGATGTTGACCGAAACGTCTGCAGCCGTAGCCGCCCACTCATTTGGCCTTACTTATGAAGCACAAACAAGTTATTTCGGCGTGGACTTTATTAGTAAAAATCTGGATCAATGTGGTTCATTGTCCGTCTGAGGACACCCTTTTCGCTATTGATCATTGGCCCACATGGAATCGTTGATGAAACTCCGCCAATCTAATCCTCCATCCATGGAATTCTGGGTGTTGGGCATGGCGCATTTTGAAGGCATCGAATCCTCCGCTCCATTGCCATAAAGATCAGCCACGAACCCATCATCGACACCAGTCATAGAGTCAAAACGATGCAAGGTCATGGTGTCGAGAGAATTGGATGGGTCGAGCCAGTTCGGAGTGCTGCCATCTTCCTGATTTGCCAACGTTCGATCCAGTACTGCGTCAGCACCAACCCCGTCCAGCATCATGCGCGCCTCTGGGGGCAACTCAGTCGTAAAAGCAGAGCCACTGGGGAAAATTGGTTCGTCGGGCGTTTGCGGCGAAATCCCACTGCTGAATGGGGTGCTGCGAGTAGTATTCGTACTCGGACTCTCCACGCTCTTTTTCCTTGCGGGACCTGCGGACGATTTGGAGCTATTTCGGCGGCTCTTGACACCAGATATTGACGGACGTGACTTGCGTCTCGGGGTTTTTGAACGAGATTGCCAGGTTAAGGAAGTTAACATGGGGCTGTGTTGTGGTTGCATGCCCATCTGTGTCTGAGCGAAAGGGGGTGGCGAGTATGATGTCGGCGAAAAGGCTGCAGAGGAACACCCCGATGGAGAGTAGGCCTCCGATAATGGTTGCTGATACGTGGACTGGTTGGGCAAATTGTGGGACAGTTGCTGAGCTGTTGGTACAGCATTGGGGAAAGAAGCGGCGAAGAGTCTGTTGATTTCATTCTCCCGCCATTCGTCATTCGTCCTGGCCAGCATTTGAGACATGGCCACCTTGTTGGACAGATAGGCGTCGAGGCGTGAGTTCATTTCGGGTGACGATGTTTGCATACTCGCGCTAAGAAGACGGTATGATCGTGGCAAATCATCGTCTTCCTCCTCGTACATTTCTTCCTTCATGACAATCTCCTCTGTAATTTTGAAGCCCTTTCCTGTACGTTTCTTGTGGATCTCGCTGGCCATGCGGGCCGATTGAACTCGAGCTTCGATGCTTCTGTCGGCTCGCCTCGGAGCTGCAATGTATGCACGTTCTTGATTTTCTTCGTGTGAGCGCTCCGTCTGTGGCGCAGTGTTAGTCTGTTCCTTGTCCTTGTTTCATTTTGTCCCCCTCTTGAATAAAAAAAAAGAGGTCGCCAGCCTTGGAGGAGTGCAGAAGGCTCTTACAGCGTCGAAACCGAATGCGAGTGCCGACATACCTTACGAGCCGCCTTCTCCAGCGACATTGGTTTGTACATGCCTCTGATGTCCATGGAGGTCTTCCTAGCCATGACGTAGTGGGCAGGCAGGACGATGGAGCTGAGGTGGGTGAGAGCGCTTTTGGTACGCAGCTTGGTAGGCAGCACAATTCGAAACGGAGCTTGTAGTAATTTTGGAAGCCTGGTGCGTGTGTAATGCGTGCTGCCTCTAGGAAAAGTTGGACAAGTTGTGTGAAAGCAGAGTATGTTAGCCACGCGGGAGAGTTGAGTGGCTGCGGAACAGTGCTCTCATATAGAGTTGCAATCTGATGGGCTAAAGCCGGGCAGAGCCTGGTCGTGATACAGCCTCAACTGAGATGTCGACGTGTCGGACGAATGAGGATGTTGTGCAGCCGACAGAAAAGGTTCTGGTGGTCGAATTGCTGTCGTCTCCGTCGTCTGGATCGTCTAGTATGGCTGGTGAGACTTTGGTAGGAAAAACCCTAATTTTCGATTGGGGTAAGCACAAGGAAAGCTTGTGAGGAAGGTGCTGCTTGGGTCTGTCTCTCTGTCTCTCTGTCTGTCTGGCGTGAATAAATTCCGCTCACGAGGGGCATGCATCCATTGATTGTGGGCAGGCAGGCAGGCAGGCAGGCAGGCAGGATTTCGGGCGGATAGGATGTTGTATTTATTGACGGATGAAATAATACTCGGCGAGTAATAGGGCGATAATCCTCGGGTTTGCTGGGTATGGAAACAGGGGCATGGGGCGGCATGGGGCGGCTTGGTACCCAACCAGGATGGCGAGCTTGTTTTATATGACACTTGATCACTGATCAAAAACAGCTAAAAAACAGGTATCCATCTGGCCAGGCACGATGCAACCAGTTTTGCAAGCAACCCAATCTGAATGCCAATGCCAGCCAATGCCAGCCAATGCCAACGCCAATGCCAACTTGATGCCGGAAAGCGTGGTGAAGGCGTGCGGTGCGGCGTCGTGATCGGGAAATGGGCGAGCTGATCGATCTCGATGTGGCTTGTTGGCTTGTTACCACTTAGCGCGCGCAAATAGCTCAGGTAGCTTTTTGCGGCACCCTCGACGGGCGGGGGGGGTCCACATGCACCCAGATCATCTCACCTTGTCACCCCAATGTACATGTGTATGTATGTATGTATGTTCCAAGACCAGGCGAGGACGTTGGTTCGATTCGTCCAATGTCTGTTTCTGCCGTCTCTTGTTTGTCGTGTGCTGTGCAATCCATCCATCCAGACGTGTGCAGTGATATACATACATGTACAGTGCAGACGCCCCCCCCACCCACGATGGACAACTGCAGAGTTTGCAGAAAAGCCGCCTGGCCCTTTTTTTTTTTTCCCATTTCTTCCCTTGCTCTTATCTCCTACTACTAAACAATAGCTCATGTGTGTGCATGTGTATTCACATTCATTTGATGCTTCGGGCATCGCTCACGCTCATCTGAGCGAATCGGTTCTGTTGCACCTGTGGGCTGCTGCTCATTTGCCATTCGGGGGGCTGTTCTAAGACAGACTCGGTTGGAACGAGACTATAGTGCCTCTTCACGCCCCCGCCCCGTTGAAGAAGGCAGAGGCCGATTACCCGGTCACGATGAGATTAGTAACGGCTGTAAGGGAGACGGGGTCTCAGGACACCACGGTTGCATCGAGTATTTGCTCGGTTGTCTGCCGCGCCGCCTCAGACGACGGGGGCGGGGGGCAACGGGGGAGAGGGGAATGTCTTTGGTTGTTCACGACGATATTTTTGGGAGTTTGAGAGGTTTTTGCCGACGGCTCCTCGCACGACTGCCGAACTCGAGCAGGACAGGAACACGTCGGATATATCATGGTCGACTCTGGCCAGTGCACATGCGCGTGTCGGTTCATTTGATGAGAAATGAGATGGAAAATGGCATAAACCATGTCATAATAATAAAAATAATAATGATAATAATAATGATAATGATAATGATAATGATAATAATACATGGAGACGATCCACGACGATCCACCCGTGCCGCGCATCCCTGCAAGCGCTCCGGATTTTCGGGTCCTGCAGGGCATTCCTCGCAGTGGCATTGTACATGTATATGTAATTGCTCTCCGATGGGTGACTGGTGCCAGACGAATTATTAATTACGTCGCCGACAAAACGACAAGCTCTGGCGCATTGTCGATTTGCCATGTATCATGTACCAACCATGCCGTCTCGTCTCCTTCTCGTCTCGTCCATGTACATACGGCACGTACTTACCACCACCGGGCCTCTGCCACTCAGCGATCCCCGCAGCACCTGCAGCGCCCATAGATCTCTCCGGCTCTCTCATGTACATGTACATGGTATTCCTATTCTCCCGACACTGCTTGCCGTTCGGGGGTCGACTCCGTGGCCAGTAGCCGCCGGTGTGCCGGTGCGGCACGAGAGAGGAACTTGGAACTTGGGGCGTGCCTTGTCCGCTTTCCGCTTTTCCCTCCTCCCCAGATGGGCAGGTGCGCCCCACCCACACCTATGTCAAAAATTTTCGCTGAGAGAGAGCTAGCTAGAACGTAGACCATTAATTATCATTAGAAAAGGACGAAATTAATCGAATTTATTTAGAGGCCTTAATCCTTATTATTTTTATTATTATATTATAACCGCTTTTTAGTGACTACGCTAGGAGACTAATAAAAGAGGCTTCCTATAGCACTCCTAGAAATCCCTTATTACCCTTAGTTATACTATTAGAGTCCCCTATTACCCTCCCCTATTATTTTTCTTATCTAATTATTATAATCCCTATATATTACTATCCTGGATTCCCTAATTAAATAAGATATACTATAAAACCTATAGACTATAGAAGTTTTTCCCCTAGATTTAGTATTATTAAAGTTATTATAGGCATTATCCCTATTCTATCTAGTGGTGTAAGGGGATTAGCTACTATATAGTAAGATAGAAGATAAGGCTATAATTTAACTTATAGGATTCTTTAAGAAGTTAGAGTCCTTACTAGTAACTAAGCTACCCTTATCTAGGCACCTAGTTATAGAAACCTATAAGCTACTATTATTAAGGGATATTAGAACCTTTAATAGTTTAATATCTACTAGACACTAGTTAAGCTAGTTATAATAGGCTTTTAAGACTATTAATAAGGGTTAAGATATTAATCCTAATATCTTTATCTAAGCTATTAATATAGCCTTAGATAAAGGTGTTACTATATTTCTTAATAGCTCTAAGTAACTAAGACTAATAGTCTTAAGAGCTAAGTAGAATATTATATCTCCTACTAACTTAGTAATTCTTTAATAATCTCTTTAAGAAAGATATCCCTCTAAAGTTATTAATAAAAAGGTAAAAGCTAGTACTAATATAGAGATATATTAAGAAGAGGGTAAGGCCCTTACTATATATTACTCTTAAGTCCTAAATATGCTTTATTATGCTAGAGGTAAAGATAAGCTAGTTATAAATAATAACCTACTTACCTTAATTAAAAGTTATACCCTCTAAGACTTTATTTATTAGTTTATTTATTAGTTTATTTAGGGATTATATAATAAATCTTTAATATAGGAAGCTATTAGCTAGAATATACTAGCTACTAATAGTCTTTAAGGAGCTTAAGAGCTTATTAAGTAAGCTATTACTATCCTAGAAGTAAAAGCTAATCTTACTAAGTCTATAGTATAAGATATAAAGATAATACTAATAAAGGAGTTTATTAAACACTAGAGTAAGTGCTTTACTAATAAGGTATTATCTTAAGCCTATAAGCTACCCCTAGGGTTTATAGAGGTATTAGGAGGTTATAAAAGATAGTCTACTCCTATTAATACTTTAATTACTTAACTTTAACTATTATTACCTTACTTTAGGTTTCTAGGGATATATACTACCCCTAACCCTTATTAGTATAATAGGTATTAGCTAGTTTCCCCTATTAGCTAAACTCCTATATTTAGGAATTACCCTTAGACCTAGATATAAGGTAAAGGGAATAGTAATATAGAGAATAGATTCTTAAATAGTTAGAAAGGGCCTAACTAAGGTAATTAATAAGGAAATAGCACTAACTTACTATAATACTAGATAAGTAGTATAAGACTATCCTAGGCACCCTAAGCCTTAATATTAGCACTAAACCCTAGTCTATAAGGGTATATATTAGATCTAAGACCCATATCTAAGTTAAGGAATTAGTATATTAATAATACTATATCGCTACCCTATAAAGGTGCTTGCTTTAAGTATAATATTACTAGGTATTATACTATAAATTACACTATAACTAGGAATAACTTACTATAATATTAGGAGTTTACCTAGTTAAAATTAATAACCCTTCCTTCTTAAAATAATAACTTATAGGTCTCTAGGTAAGCTTACGCTAGGTTAGCTTAGGTATATTTAACTAGTAATAAGCGTATAGATACTAAAATATCTAGAGTTATTAAAGAAGTTAGTTATAACTTTACTATAGGAGCTTAGTATACTCTAATTAAACCTAGAACTATTATAGAGTTAATAGTAATAGTTAAGGATTACTACCTTAGTTAACTTAAACAAAAGCCTTTAACCTTATAGTAGTTTATAACTACTAACTTATAAAAGCTTAGAGTTAGGAGAGCTAATCTAAATGCCTAAGTAAAGGATATTATAGATAAGGATAAACTATTAAAATCACTCTTAAAAAGTCTAAAGATAGCTAATTGAGAGACACTAGAATCTATTATATAAGGAGCTTTATAGGTTATAACCCTTATTATAAAAGCTAAACTACCTTTAAAGAAATAAAAGGGTATAGTAATTAGTAATATTATTAAAGATAGGGATTAAACCCCTAAAGTTACTCCTTTAGTAAGAGAAAAGGTAATTAAGTGGAATGCTTAGGCTCTAAGTAAGATCTAGGGATATAAAGGCCTAGGCCCTATTAACTAGAAAGCCCTAGTAAGTTATATTTCTATTCTAATCTTATTAATAGACCTATAGTAGATTAGTCTAGAGATAATAAAATAATTTTAGAACTATTATCTTAAGTAATAATCCCTTTAAAGAAGCATTCTAAGAAGAAGATAGTATTATTCTTACTTAAAGCTAATTCTATTTAGATAGTTTCTAAGGAAACTAAGAAAGCTTTAGTCCCTAATAATTATAATATAGAATTACTTTAAGAGTATTACTTAGATATAAAACTATTTAGAATTACTATCTAAGCTTATATAGGATTTTAAAAGGAATAGGTATTTAACTTTAAACCTAGCTAAGCACTAGTAGATTAAGGCGCTAAGATTAATATTATATCCTACGCTTTTATCTTAGAGAAAAACATACTAGTCTATAACTTAGGATTAGTTAGATTCTAAGGGTTATAGATAATTAATACTAATAGATAAGAGAATATGGTTACTTACTTTATAATAATAAAGGTGATATGCTATAGAGTTACTTAGTTAGTGTAGGCTATTATTACCCCTAATAATTAGCCTAAAAACTAAACTATCCTAATTTTAAGACTTCCTTAGCTCTATAATATAGGTATAAGGTTTAATATTAGAAACTTAGAATTATTAATTAGTATTAAAGAGAAGGGGAATAAGCCTATCTCTATTAAAGGACCTTCTATAACCCTATTAGATTAATAAAAAGTTATACTTTACCTAGCTAAGCCCTTAATCCTAAAGAGGTATATAGGATAGGATAATATAGATATATTACCCCCTCCTGGGTACGAGGTAAAACTGCTTATATTGTTACAGCCCGATATTTTTCGCCATCTTATCAAACTTCTTAGCTTCCTTACTAAGCTTATTATTTAACTTCTTCTTACTCTTTATTACATGCTCCCTACACTCTACTAACTACCTGATTTCCTTTTTATCAGGATTTTTCTTGCTTTTTAATAAATCCTTTAGATTCTTTAGCCTAGTGGTAAAGGTCATTGGCTTTAGATCACCCTTTGCCATTCTATGGTCTATTAGCTAGGGACGTTAATTAACTAATAACGCAAGACCTACTTTATGGGTTATGTGGACTGTATTAGGTATAGTAGCGAATTAGGTTAGAAATAAGTAAGAATGAGTTATGTATGGTGTGAGGGTTTAAGTTCGCCTCGGAGCTTTAGCGCACGAGTGAGTAATAAGGTGTGAGAAGATAGAAGAGATGAAGAGAGGGAATAAACATGGTCATAGAGAAAGGGGGAATTACGTTAATTTATACTATAAGCAAAACTCAAACGAATTTAAGGTTAACTATGGTTATAATAACTCTTATGCTAACGCAGCTATAAAGTTTATTATTAATAAACTTTACACTAACCTCGCAGCCCCCTATATTTATGCCCTTAAAGCTTATTCTTATATTAGGCTGCTTTTTTTATCACTACGGTACTGTTAATTGGTTATTAATTGTTGCACTGGCTAGGTGTTGCCAGTAATTCTTATGTTATGTGTGAATTTTAGATGCATTGGCCACTGCCGATGAAAAAAAAAATTATAAAAATCATATAGATATATTACTAGATAAAGCCTTATTAGATTTAGATAACTCTAATAATTTAGAAAACTAAGTTACTTAGAATAACCTAGTTATATTATAAAACTATATCTATTAGCCTAGGATAAACTACTAAGTAAAGACCTATTAGAAATCCCCTTTGTTTATTTCTAGGCTAAACCCTTAGTATAGTTTGCTAGGCATGCCCCTTAGATTACCTATCCTATAATAGTGTGTAAGAAATATTAACTTATAAATTAGCTTAGTCTCTATATATACTTATTAGAAGTGAATTTACTTAAGAATAGTCCTATGTTTTTAGAGATTAATACCTAAGAGAATATATCTAAGCTAATAAAAGATAATTAGCTAGGACTAATTATATAAAAACCCCTAGTATTTCTATTTCTAATTATATAAAGAGTATAGAGAAGAGAAATAAATTAGGAGGTTCCTATAGAAGAAATATCTTCCTAATTTAAGGGTTATAGGGTAACCCTTAGTTCTCTAGTTCCTAAGACTATAGTAAAAGAAATTATATAAATATTTTATACCTATAAAGACTTAAATACTTTATCTATTACTAATATTCTAGCTATAGATCTCTATATATATATACCTTAAATAAGAGAAAATATAAAACCCTAGGCATAATCCCTAAAGAGATAATAGTTAAAGCCTTAATAGTACTAGTTAAATTAA
>AMDK01000666.1:0-14940 GCA_000309355.1 Epichloe gansuensis var. inebrians E818
TTTTTTTTTCATCATCGAAAAAGAGACAGCGCTCCGTCTCAACCTTACGCAGCTGCGTTTTTTTTTGTCTTCTCGGTGCCCATTCACACACCATGCCTGGAAACCAGAAGCTCGCCATTCTATCCGTCTACGACAAGACTGGCCTTCTGGACTTGGCCAAGGGCTTGATCAAGCAGAATGTCCGAATTCTTGCCTCTGGCGGCACCTCTCGCATGATCCGCGACGCCGGCATGCCTGTCGAGTATGTATAAGCAACCTACCGGGCGTTTTTCTGTCCAACGCATATATATATAATATATTTGTCTTCCAATAAAACACTGACAATGTCAAAAAGGGACGTCAGCGCCATCACCAAGGCTCCCGAGATGCTGGGCGGCCGTGTCAAGACCCTGCACCCCGCCGTCCATGGCGGCATTCTCGCCCGCAACCTCGAGTCGGACGAGAACGATCTCGCGGAGCAAGGCATCGCCAAAGTCGACTACGTCATCTGCAACCTGTACCCCTTCAAGGACACCGTTGCCAAGATCAATGTCAGCATTCCCGAAGCCGTCGAGGAGATTGACATTGGTGGCGTGACCCTCATTCGTGCCGCCGCCAAGAACCACTCCCGAGTGACTATTCTCAGCGACCCCGACGACTACGCCGGCTTCCTGAAGGAGCTCGAGCAGGGCGAGATCGCCGAGGCGAGCCGGAACCGATACGCCCTCAAGGCATTCGAGCACACGGCCGATTACGACACGGCCATATCGGCCTTCTTCCGCAAGGAATACGCCGGCAATGGCGAACAATACATGGCCCTGCGATACGGAGCCAACCCCCACCAGAAACCTGCGGCAGCTTACACGGTCTCGGAGAAGCTGCCGTTCAAGGTTCTCTGCGGCTCTCCTGGCTACATCAACTTGCTTGACGCTCTGAATGCCTGGCCGCTGGTCAAGGAGCTGAAGCAGGCTCTGGGCAAGCCTGCTGCTGCCAGCTTCAAGCACGTCTCTCCCGCCGGTGCGGCCATTGGTCTTCCCCTGACTCCCGAAGAGCGCAAGGTCTACTTTGTCAATGACATCGAGGGCATCGAGACCTCTGCTCTTGCTCAGGCGTACGCTCGTGCCCGCGGTGCTGACCGCATGAGCAGCTTCGGCGATGTCATTGCCCTCAGCGACGTCGTCGATGTCCCCACTGCCAGCATCATCTCCAAGGAGGTCTCTGATGGTATCATTGCCCCCGGCTACGAAGACGCTGCTCTTGAGATGCTCAAGAAGAAAAAGGGCGGCAGGTACCTTGTTCTTCAAATCGACCCCGAGTACAACCCAGCGCCCACCGAAACCCGAACCGTCTACGGCATCACTCTCCAGCAGCACCGCAACGACGTCGAGATTTCCCCCAAGTCATTCGGAACCATCGTCACCCCCAAGGATGCCGGCGCTCTGCCCGAGGACGCCGCCCGCGACCTGACCATTGCCACCATCACCCTCAAGTACACCCAGAGCAACTCTGTGTGCTACGCCGTCAACGGCCAAGTCGTTGGTCTCGGTGCCGGCCAGCAATCTCGCATCCACTGCACGCGTCTTGCAGGCGACAAGGCCGACAACTGGTGGATGCGTTTCCACGAGCGTGTCCTCAACATCAAGTGGAAGAAGGGCACCAAGCGCCCCGACAAGAGCAACGCCATCGATCTGCTCGTCAGCGGAGAATTGCCCAAGTCTGGTGCCGAGCGTGAAGGCTTCGAGGCCGTCTTTGAGGAAGTCCCTGCTGCCTTTACTGCCGAGGAGAGAGAAGCCTGGATGAAGCAGTTGAAGAATGTCTGCGTCTCCAGCGACGCCTTTGTACGTTGACCCTCCTCCCTCTGTTCCTGATCCCCCCTCCCCCCCCCCTCTTTCTTTCCCAACAGCTTCAACGACAACCCCCCCTCCCTCCCCCTCAAATAAAAAATGCGGAATGAATAGACACTAACACTGCATCAAGTTCCCCTTCATCGACAACGTCTTCCGCGCCTCCCGCTCAGGAGTCAACCACATTGCCGCCCCGAGCGGCAGCCAAAACGACACCGCCGTCTTCGAGACCGCCGAAAAGCTAGGCATCACCTTTGTCCAGCAGAGCATTCGTCTGTTTCACCACTAAAAGATGGCCTCTTGTGGGGCCGGGGCCGGGGCCGGGGCCGGGGCATTTTCTGTTGCAGAAATACCATCTATCCTTATGAGGATTGAAAGAAAGAAATTACGTTAGGATGAGTTTAGGGCATTTCAGCAAGGATGATTGATTATATCCACATTTCCAACTTGGAGGGAGTTTAGGGTCACCAAGTGGCTGTCAGCAGCTACGGTATTGAAGCAAATAAATGCAATGTTCGTCAACGACATTGGGCATGTACGTGATTGTGAAATGGCGTGGCTCTCAGACTCTCTATGTTTCATCCTTCCTTGGAGAATCATCATCTTGATTACAAAGACTTTGAGTCAAAGCCCGTGCGTTCCTACGCGAACTGCATGGATTTAATTACTGAACGTCTTGGAATGCATCATGTGATGCCGTATAGGAGAACGAACTTGTGTCCAGCAATCTGTTCAAGCGCCAATCAACCTTCAGCTCATGCTTTGTTCGCAATTAAAATCCCCTGTTCCAAGCTGATGGTTTGTCTTGCACAGCACAGTACAGTACAAAAATGGATGGATATCCTTAAACGCCGCACCCCTTTTTAATCTTCAATGTCATCATCGCTCAATACTAGTTTTTGCGCAAGCATGCCAGACATGGCGCCGGCTTTGATGCCCGCGCTCTTCTTGCGCGGACTAGCTTCTTCGGATGGTCTATCTGTCGCCCATGCTTCTCCAGGGGGAGCATCATCCTCGACATCGCTTTCGTCGTCTACTGTGGCTGCTACGCCGTTGAAGGACACTACTTTCTCGAGATCCCGTAGTCGAAGGCTGGTCTTGCGACTTCGCGCAATGTGAGCCATGTACGGTAAACGGTCGAGTAGCATCTCTCGTTGAGCCGCACTTCCGAGAGAGAGTAGAGGCAATGATACTGAGCTCTCTTCGGCTGTGTCATTGGACTTCGTAGCTGCTGCCGCTACTGTGGCGGCGGCGGCGGCGGCGGCGCGAGCTTGTTGCTGTCGTTGCATCCACGAGATTGAATCCCCGGACGACTGTGTCTTCAAAAATGCCGTGGCGCCGTCGGTAAGATTCTTGGTGGCAAGTTGTGGCTCGCCCTTGAGGAGCTTGGTCGACCACAGGTCTACCATGCCCTCAATCTCTTCCCTATCCCTCCACAATTTCAAGCTTGTGGGATAGAACATTTTGAAAGCGTCACTGCCCTTTGCCATGGTGGTGGTTTTGCGCTTGACCGGGTTCGGTAACGAAAACAACATGCCGCGAACAGCCACCTGGAAGGTCATCTCATCTTGGCGGAGGATATGACTGCCCGAGTCTCTTGCGCTGAATCCGCCTCGTCCTCCAAAGAATACATCCCGCGACGAACAGAGCAGATCGCTCTCTGAAAGATATTCTATGCATTCGTTTACATAATCCATCGGTGTTGATAGATCCATTGGCCCCGTGCTTTCGCAAGACAATATATAGTTCTCATGCAATGCGGATATGAATGTGTGCGTATCTGTGCCCGTTTCGTCAATCAAAGAATCGACAGAGACCTGTGACCTCTTTGGCCGAGAATATTGTGACAAGTATGCAGGTAGGTGCTCTAAAGTATCATCTGCAGGGGCCGCGTCATCCCGTTTGTTGTATACAACTTTGCCGACGGCATGGAATATGCCCAGGCTGGCTTCACGTTGCGAGATGAGCTCGAGACTCTCTGACTCGTCCTTAGTGAGCCTGATAGAATCTCTCGTCATCTTTTTCGGTTTGGTGAAGGCAACTTTAGCCCCCCAATCCGACTCATGATCTCCCTTGAGACAGAGAAATTCGAGAGATGAGATGGCGCTGCGAATGTCTCCAATTTCGCCCAGCCTCTTAAGAACTTGGGGTCCTGGGGTTTTTCTGCGTCCGGATTTCCTCGCCTCCTTGAGAACCACGAGCTCTAGGGCCTTTGCGAGAATTGATGGGGCTATAGCGTTGAACTCAATCACCCCTACACCCGGATGACGGAGAATTTCGGGCCCAAGCAGGCGATGAGCTGTCAGGCTGTCCGCCGAAGCTGACGTTGTAGTCAGCAAGGTTTCCGTTATGACCAGCACAATGGGACTGATAGGATCCTTTTGCTGTGACGTCTTGCTAAAATTGGCTAGTGAGGGTGTATGGGCTGTCAAATAATGAAGAATGGTGCTGCGAAACGAGCTCAGAACCGAGGATGACTTGGAGAAGGTGTTGGGAAATTCTTCGATAAGAAGAACTCGTTTCGCTCGGCTCGGACCCGGTCCGCTTGAACTGGTTGGTGTAGAATCCGCGGATCCCTCGACATCGAGCGTTCCAAATTTTCCACCACGGCCGAGAAATTCGCCAAATTGAGCGGACGACGATACGAATCCAGTGCCCGTGGTCGCCGTGGGGTTTTTCCACTCGAGAAGCTCAATTCCCATTTCATTGGCCAGCAAACGTATTGTCGTGGTTTTTCCTGAACCAGCCGCGCCTTTCAGGATCAAGACGCGCTGTCGCATTCGTCCAGTCATGACATCGTCGAGCCATCTTCGAACGTCGGCAACCTTCTTCTTGTGCACTGCCAACTCATCGAGGTTACGTGGGCCAAACCGTTCTGGCCACGGACGTAGCTCGTCATCCACGCCGGCGGAGTTTGTAGGTTTCGGAGGTTTGAGGAATTTAAGACCGGCGCTGGACGATTCACCTGGTGCAGCATCATGAACCTTTCTCAACCTTTTTCGGGCATGCTGACTGACCAGGCTAGACGAGCTTACTTTGAGTTCTGATATTTCGTCGTCTTCGGAAATCGGATCACTGATTGGGTCATCAATTGGCGAGAGTCGCTTCTCGCTGCCAGTACTCGGTTTGGTAGCCCGTTGGGCCTGTTTGGAGAAGAGTGTCTTCAGATCGGCCGTTTTGCCCTTGCCCTCTGCCCGGCCATTGTCTCTCGGCTTCTTGGGACCGGGATTGGCGCTTTTCTTTTGGGAGGTCCCTCGCCTCGTCTTAGTAGGAGATGTATTGGCGGCCGCTTTAAGAGTGAACCCCCTCGTCTTGAGAGGACTCGGAGATGCACTCGGAGATGCACTTGGAGCTCGGACTTTGGAAGGCGAGGTAGGCGAAGAAAGCAGGAAGTTGGATAGAGTATTGGCCTTGGGTTGTTCATCTTCGTCATCAGAGGCCTCGAGAGGGTTCCGCCTGCGGCGTTTGGCGGGCGGGGCCATCAAAACGACTGAAGCGATCGAAGCATCTGGAGGTTGTGAGTTCCATGCGGGCTGGGGTTGTCGAATTGGGTGCTCGACCTGTTTGGTAGGGATTGAACCCGTCACAGTGTCGTCGAAAGACAGACGAGTGGTGGTGGTGGTGGTGGTGGTGGTGCAATGGTGTCCCACCAGCATCGAACTACAGCCTGAGGCAGGCAGGGTGGCACTTGCTTCTACATAACATTAAATAATCCTATCCTCACAACGGGGCGTACGCACATACATGCAATTAGCACCCACCCCAGACCTGGGTACGTAGTTTGCATCAACAGAGTACCCTGTAAATCAATGTGTGAGACCTGATTGCATTGGACATTCTTCGGATTTTACGCAGAGAGCTCCGCGAATACTATAGTTACATTCTTCATCGACATCGTCCGTATGAGGGCTCAAAACGTCCACCCATGAAAGTTGTCCACAAATGTTGCAGCAGCCCGCAAATAGTAGTCATCATCCCCCCAGGTATTTGCCAGATCTCTCATTGCTCGAATGGCTAGATTCTCGTCAGCTTATCTGGCCTCTGCCTCGCCCAATCCGACTTTTCAGCTCACCTTTCACATAATGTGCATCATTTGAGTATGATGAATTCAGAGCTTTATCCTGCACATACTTCCAATCGCGCCCACCAAGATCCTTTTCCACGGTCTCGGGATTTGGACAAGGTCGCCCTTTAATGATACACACAGCAATAGCCAACAGCCACCACTGTCTGACAAGACTTACGTGATACTGCTTCGGAAAGAAAGGCAGCAGGACTCGGACGGCATAACTTGATGTCAACAAATGAACGATGAAAAAGTTGTAATCCCTGGCGATCGGGTCCACGGCCGAGACGAACAATGCCACTGCTGCTTTCTGCGAGCTCTTAAAGGCCTCCAGCGGGTCAGAAATATCCCAGGCATTCCAATATCTCATCAAAATGTCTTCTTTCTCCTTGAAGATGGTTTCCAAGTCTTCGAACTCGATGTTCTTAGGAAGCCTACCGAGGTCCTCGTCTTTTGACATTTTAATGAGCAGGTCGAGGACGGAGTCGGCACTGATAGAAGACTGCTGGGTATATGTCGGGTCGCCGATGTAACGGTACAGGAAGTTGTGCTGCACAGAGGCCAGTGTAAGAGCCTCCATGGCAACCTCCTTGCTATCTACTTCATACGCATAACCCAGCTGGATGAGAGGGTGTCCGACTATTGAGGTGTTAGCTTCTTTCTTGGTGAGCTGGGCAGGTTTGTAGGTTTACTTGACGTACGCCCACAGATCAGCCCATGCACCAAGGGTATTTCGGAGGAAAACAGATAGTGCTCGACGACCTTTTTCCAGTCATAGGCGTACTCCATGGCGAGCTTGTCCTCAAAAAAGTCGACGTATGCCCTTTGGTATCGTCCATCTCCCAGGAAATCGACCCAGTCATTGTCCATGAGCTCGGCTGGCGAGGACGTCCATGGCTCCAATTCTTTGATTTGGTCCTCGTAAATGTCATGGAGCTGCGTCGGCGTAGCGCCAAGCAAGTAGGCCGAGCTCAGGATATGAGCATTGTGGTTGTCAAAGCGAAGCTGATTATAGACAACGGAGTAGTTTACATGGTTGGCCTTGAGCAGATGTTTGAGGGAGCGAGCCCGGCGATCAGGGTTAGTCTCAATGTGATGCACCTCGACCGAGGGCAATTCGATGGCCTGGGTCTTGCGTTCTCCACCTAGCACATATGCCAAAATCCCGGACATGGCTGAGTTGCTATCAGTTTGTTCCAAGTGATGACAGGCACCTCGATGCTGAGGTATTTGGTTCACAACGTCGAGGTACATGTACATGTAATGATGTAACGTGATCCTGAAAGCGTTGAGTTTGAACACAGGCAGGTGGGCAAGTGCAAGTGGGGTTGCGGAGTCTCCTCATCAATTGCTTGTGGCTCCATCCTGACAGACTCGCACCGAGTCCACCGACCCTCGCAAATTATGTACACCACCTCGCACCTCGCACCACACACCACATACCACGCATCACGCACCACGCACCAAAATCCTGCGCCAGTCTCTTCACCGCGGCGGTTGACGCGAAGGCCTCATCTCCAGATGCACCGAGGCTGCGCCGCGATGACCATTTTGAACGAAGAGAGTCGTGGTGTTCTTTATGCAGAGCTACTCTCAAATATCAGACAAGTATCTATCGCAGTTACCTTGCCATCACCCCCCAAGTCGGATACAGTGGCAAGAATCACCGAAGATGGTCGGCGGCTGTGTCTAGAACACGATGGCTTCACAAACACTCTGGATCTACCGGGGACAGTGGCCAAGACCCTACTGAGACCTTCTCAAGGTGTATCTCGCCATCTGACCTGGCGACTGCCTGTATCTCCAGATGGAGTATTGATCCCTCCCTTTTCTCCAGAGGACCAAGCGGTTCCTTGGGCAGCCTTGGATCTGGAAAACGATTCTGCTATTAGCTGTCGTGCATGCGGCAACATCATCATACCTCCAGGCACAATAAAAGTCTGGAAAGACTTGCCAAGTGAAAACTGGGCCGAGATGATGGAGTTCTGGCATTGCCATAAACCGCATGACCACGATCAACAGGAAAACAAAAATCTCGCAAACAAGGGATACGGAGCCAACAACATGATTACTGCTCAACCCGGCGTCGGCTTTGCTGATATTACTTCATTCATGTTTGACGAGCATGACTGTCAGAACCTCCTGGTAAGTTTGCTCGGCGGATTGCGTATCCTCTGATATCTTTCTCGAGTCGGTTTTGATATGGTTTTTTTGCTTTAAAGAAAGCGGGAAATAGAAGGTGGCCAAATCGGCTTCAAAAAGCATCTCTGTGGTCTGGTCATCGATACAATTCCCGCATAGCGATCGTTCTGCCAAACCCTGTTCCAGGGCAACTCCCATCCAAGAAACCTCCTCTTTGAGAACGGTTTCGGGTGGCCAAGTTGACGGCGAGCCTCTTCCATTTCATCCTAGTATCCAAAGTCAGAATTACTGGGAGATTTTTAGAGGTACACGCACCATTCTTGCAACCTCCTGTCTTCGATGTTCTCGTTAATGTTTACATGTGCTTACTCTACCACCAGTTTTCTGTGTCAGCCATTGCAGAGGCATCAAATAGCAGCACCAAGGCAGTGAAAAATTCAAGTCCCGGGAAATATCTGCGCATATTTTGCAGTAAATGTACCACTGAAATTGGTTTATTCAGCATGAGGGTTGGCTCTGTGACGTTGTTCAAATGGCAAGTCTCTTGCAATACTACCTTGCCCACAAGTCGAGCTCCGAGCGGTCCGCAGTGCTTAGCAGCTTCTCTCATTGCGAATATTTCCAGGTCAGGTTGCGCGAAGTCGCTCATCTCTCCACACATATCCGATAAGGGGCGAGGTTCTGAGAAGATGCTCTACGTGTGGGTCTTGAATCCCAACGTCGTGTACACATCCTCGTTTGTTCAAGGCAAGAGAGCGGCGATGAAAGTTTTGTTTCGGGACGTGACTCAGGAAGAGGGAAACAAACTTCTCGATTCGATTGTATCGGATGTCCAGGATTTGTATCTTCCAACACCCACTATTGACTCATCGAGAGAGACCCTCATGCTGAATAGCCAGCTTCTGCCCGGATCGGAGCGATGTTTCAAGGAGTGGCAGGTAGGCCTTTTGGATAGATGGGAAAGCAGCGGATAGTAAATAGTTGAGCAGCACGTGAGCCAAATCCGTTCTAAGCCATGCCTATCGTGGCATCGTCGACCGAATTATTTCTCCTTGCACAAAGCGCGACGCCGACTCATTCATTTGCTAGACTACTCAGAAAGTGCATGGAATGGTCATTCTACGGTCTCTCTGGGCAACTTGTGCCCCTTCGCGCGACACAACAGCGCTGAAGAGGATAATGCAACTCTTTTACAAGTTTTCAACGACACTTCCTAGGAAACGTTGCGTGGTATCTGGCAAGCGTGCTTGATATGGTACGTAAAACATGAAGATGTAGAGTGAGAATATTTCTGACGGTCCATAGCTAAAAGTGCAACACCTGATCTACGCCAAGACTTTGACAAGCGAAGAGCACAATACGTCAATCAACACGTTCCATCACGACCATGTTTTTCGGTAGCTGCTGCCTCTGAAACCTCTTCCAATCCTACTCTAACTTCTCGTAAGGGTTCTTCTGATGCATCTTTCGCAAGCTGCCTTTGGGCTGGATATGCGAGAAGCCTCGAGGATCTACTTCATCAATCCGAAGCTCAGGCAATTGGTCGAGTCCGTCGTATCAGCCAGCGAAAACCAGTCTCAGTCGAGGCTTTGGTGTTGTAAAGGCCATGGGCGGTCTTCCTGGGTATGCTGCGGTTGAATTTAGACCATCTCAGCCGTCGATTTACCCCCCTTTGGATGTCTGCGAAGAGATTGTCAAAACCTCCCAGGGACTTGGCAAGAACGCATTTCTTTCAAAGGGCTATGTCCTATGGAGTCGCAGTCCAACTATTCATATATGGCCATGGAATTAATTTTTTTCGTCGTACGGCAAAGAATAACGGCCATGGGAATTGGATAATACACATCTGATTGATCAACGTGCGCGAAACATGACCGACTGACGGATTATGCAGATGATTGTGCGCAAGCCACTGCATTCATTGCTCGAGCCTAGATTTGGATTTGCCACAGTGACCCTTTTGTCTACTATTGAGTTGCCGGATGGTTTTTTTTTTCAAGATGACTCATGGTTGCTCCTGACCAAGACGGACCTGGGCCGTCGTCATCAGCTCCTAGAGACAAGACTGAAGTGCCATCGCGCGACAGTTGGAAGACAGAAGAGAAGATGAGGGAGACAGAAACAGAAACAGATGCAAGAATGGAGGCGCAGACTATTGTCTGAATGCGAGCGCCAAGGCGTTCCTGGGTCGACAGACAACACATGCATGTCATGTGACTACATGATATTGTGTGGGCGAAGGTTGGTGGTTGTTGCCCTTGGGTGGAACTGACGATCAGATGCGTCGTTGCTGTTTCCACTGTCGGCTCGGCCTCCCTCGTCGGTGGACCGACCGCCAACAAGGCTCCTTGTGTCTCAGTCGACCCTTTTTGTTTGATGTGCTTGAAGAGTGACAATCAAATTGAACACACATATTGCCAATCAATGAATGCGGATCACGGATTACGGATTATTACGAGCGAAATCTAAATCTGGCCCACTTGCCGATCAGGGGGCAGGCAGCTAATTAGGTGGAGATGGCCTGAGCTAGCACTGAAGATGGCCAATGACCATGGCCGAGGATCAGCAAGGGCGGGGCAGGGCAGGGCAGGGCGCCAGGATAATAAAATAAACCGGGCTCCATTTCGTCTCGAGTCAAGAGTCACTGATCAAGTCAAGAAAGAGGACGGCCATCTGCGCAACGTAATGCAATGCAATGCAATGCAATTCAATGCAATACAATGCGAGCCTATTCAAGGCGAGGCTTGTTGGTATGAACCACCAGGCTCGGACAATGGCTGGCGGCTGATATTACCAAGTAAGTGAGAAGTGAGAGCAAGCAAGGGAACATCAACTTCAACCCTGATATGAGTGAGTGAGTGAGTGAGTGTGCTCGACTTCAGGCTGCACCCAAAACCCCCCCAACCCACCCTTTGTCTTGGCAGCTACCGTTTCGTTTTTCTTTTGGGGTTCAAGTTCTCCCGGCCGGTGGCTTTGATCAATGTCCCACTCTTCGAAGAGTTAGTCTTGTCCCCTGTCCCCCTGATGATGAGCGGCAAACCGAGAGCGGCGGGGGAAAATGCCCGGCCGGCACTACATGGATGGGATGGGGTGAGATTGGGTGAGATGGGATGAGATGGGGTGAGTCAAGCTTCTTTCTCAAAGGGCTCCAAGGGACGGGATCGTGGAGAAGCTCTTAATGAACTGAACCGTGAGCCAAGTCTGAACCAGGGCAAAGTCATCGGCGCCGGTCCCGAGCTTGCAAATTACTGCAACTCTTCTGTGCTCTGGAACTTGTTTTTGTGGTATTGAATGCCATCGATGCCGCCCCCTTTCGCGTAGGTCCTGATTCCTGGCCCCTGGGAGGTTCTGCATCTTTCTGTTCTGCATTTGCTTCATATGGCAATCTACGTCTTTCTCGATTCTGGTCCTGTCGATTCATTCTTCTAGAACCAACGGTCCTTTGACTCTTGCAAAAAAAGAACAAAAGCCGCCGGGCCCGTTGTCAGCCATAGCATAATGACAGCCTTTTGAGCCATTTGCCCCCCCCCCCCGCGGAATACCTTACAATCCCGATTCTCTTCCTTCTTCTTCATCATCCGCCGCAATGAGTCCAACAATGACAATGCGGCCATCACCCGCTGCTGCCTTTGAAAGAATGCCTGACCTGTACTCCATCCCCGAACATGGCTTGGACCGGAGAAAGCCTCCATCTCCAGCGCGGCCATCGACTGCCGGCGCAGACACTTCAGCATATCCCGTGTATCCGGGCCTGCAAACACCCAACATGGATCGCCCTCCATCTACAGACTCCCTCCCAATAGCACTCAACCGACCCAGAAGACTGTCGGGCACCAGATCCAGATCCAGATCTGAACATGGTCTGACAGGAGGTCGCGCGCAAGGGCCCAGCGGCCCACGAACAAGAAGTCCGCCATGGGGAAACGGCCCCGGAGGCGTGTGTGACGCATTTCCAGGAGAGGTGCTGGAGGTGATTCTCGAAATGCTCAAACAGCTTCACCTGGAGCGAGGAAGTGAGAGCTGCGCGACGTGCTGGATGCGAGATGTGTCCAACGTAGCGCTGTGTTCGCGCAAATGGTACAAGGCGGCGCGGTTGGCACTGTAAGACTCTACCACCCTGTTCGATGTTCGATGTTCGATGTTCGATGACGGTGAATGAAAATTACACACCAACCCAATACTATACTGACTCGGTGGCGGTGGTAGATACCAAGATATTCACTTGATAGGGCCTGATTCGGCAGTCCACAAGAAAAAGTTCAGGATGACCCAGGGCTGCCGCATGACGCTTTTGCGACGAACCTTGAGGGCGAATGCCGACGTTTCATCAATAGTTCGTTCGCTCAAGGTTCCGCTTCCAGAAATCCCTACGGCATCGTCGGGCACCAAAGGCTCGGCTTTGCTGCTGGAGCAGTACGAGAACCACGTTGCTTCTGTGGTCATGGCATGTCCGAATCTTGAGCGGCTGTCGGGGCCAGTATTCGGCTACAATCACTCATTCAAGAGACTTTTCCATGCTCTTTCCACAAGACCCAACCTGGGGTATATGGATTGGCTCATCGAGTCAACGGGGCAGCTGCAACAGCAAGTCGCGTCAAGTTCCACCAAGGACGGCGGCGGCGGCGGCGGCGTCGTCGTCTCAAACAAGGCCGCCGCCGAACTGCAAACTCATCAAGAGACTGCCTTTTTGGAGCAGCACAGGGGATGGACCAAACTGACGAGCTTATCTGTCCAGTGTCTGCCTGACGCAGTTCTCGCACCAGAGACGCTGCTCGCGAGAACCTTGACCGTTCTCCCGTCCCTGCAGCATCTTCACCTCCACAACCTGCCGCCCAATGCCTTTAATGATTCCAACCTCGTTTCCCTGCCTCGACTACAAAGTTTGACATTGTCCAGCATCCCGGGTATATCGTCCAACGGTCTTTCCGCCTTCGCAACTCGCGCCAACAGCCAGCCGCTCCGCAAACTCGTCCTCCGCCACACACCACTCACGTCGTTGCCAGCCCTGGCGCGCATCTTGTCCAACTTGGCATCGCTCGCCCACTTGTCCTTGATCCATTCCTTCCCGCCGCTGATGCCCGAGTCGGATTCCTTTGTTCTCTGGATGATGCCGTACCTGGCCTCGGCCACCGTGACCAAGCTGCACTGGGACGTGACCGGCCATCCGGACAGCGTCAGCGCCGCCGACGACATTCTCGCGCGGAGCATCGCCGCGGGCGGATTCCCTTGCCTCGGGACTCTCCGGGCGCCCAACGATCCAGAAGGCGTGTTCCAGCAACTGTGCCGTCCCGTCGAGAGCATCGCCCTGCCCAGCGATCGATTTCGACTCCGGTTCCGAGGCAGGTCCGTCACTGAATTCGGAAGCGCACCCTCCTCGCCGACCAGATTCCTCGCCAAGTCCCCTACTACGAGCTCGCTGCCGGCCATGCTCTCCGCCAGCTCGCATACCAATCTCGTCGCGGCCCGCCTGGCAGCCCAGGCACGTCTCGACCGCGCCCGGGAATCGCACTTGTTCCAAGTCAAGGTGACGGATGAGCAGGGTGACGTGGTCGAAACGTTTGGTCTGGCGGGGTACATTGGCACCGTGGGCAGCAAAATCGACTACCACCTCTTGCCTGACGACGGGTCGACCGACGAGCAGGGCGGTCTCGTGGACGTGCCTGACCTGCGAGCCGATTCGGGTGAATCTCTCGCCCAGGGGAAGGTGGGCTGCACGGGGTCCTGGAACCGGCGAGAGGGCGTCGTCGTGGCCGACAAGAGGGAAAAGGAGCCATGGTGGCATACTGAAAGGGGACGATGGAGCAAACTTGACCTCTAGCATCATTCCCGAACATGGTTGATGCATGCATGCCTCTTTTCCCATCCTCTTCCTCTTCTCCCCTTAGTCCCCTCGCTGCCTGTTCCGACCCTTCTCATTCATTCACACAACACCGCCGAGCAAGTCACACAAAGTCTCGCCATCCATCAACTACCATTTCCCTCTTCTCTTCTCTTCTCATCCAAGTATGAAATAATCTCAACGCAGTAACTAGTGTCATAATACCCCCGGACCACAACACCATTGCACTTCCCTCGGGTCCGTCCGTCCGTTGTTCCCCGGAGGGAAGCACGGATGCTTTGCAATCCATCTATCCCGTTATTGTACTCTGTTCTGCAGAGAACGGAATCATCGAGTCATAATGTATAGTCTGAATTGGATGCTCATCTGCGGCGACAAATGGGCCTCGTCATTTTTTCAATCCGTGCTTCGAATCGTTTATAAATAAAAATTGTGCCCAGAGTACTCCGTAGGCGGGAAAGGATACTACTTGTGTATTCACTCCTTTTTGTGCTTTTCACCCGGCTCAGTGCGTTGCAGTTCATTCTTGGATATTGATCAAAGGATTTTACGGTACTTGTCAAGTCCAGCCAGCTGAATCAGACACACACACACACACACACACACACAAACAAAAAAAAAAAAAAATTAAAAAAATTAAAAGGCCGCGAGTGCCTCGCACAAAGGTCCAACCATGTAGTGTTCAAATACCCAATCGCGAGGAAAATGCCCACGGAGGTCGTGTAACCTGTTCAGCAGATGAATGCAAGAGTCTCGGTGTTTCTGTCCCTAATCCATATATGCACCCGATGTCCAGTATCATTGACTCCTTCACATGCAGCTGAACAGCAAGTCTAGACTGAGAAAACTTGTGTTCAAAATCCGTTGGACTACAGCCATGCCTGGGTATTTACGCAGTAACAACTACCAGCAATCTCATACAAATGACTGACTATGTACTCTATTTTCTCATGACTTGTTTATTTCTTGATGCAGTAATATCCTATTCTTGCATGTTGACTCCGTCGCCAGATGCATGGTTGGATCCCAAAAAAAATTAAGAAAATTAGAGTAGAACAAAGAGAGAGAGA
>AMDK01000667.1:0-14917 GCA_000309355.1 Epichloe gansuensis var. inebrians E818
CGGTGTCGGTACATAGTTTTTTTTTTGGGTGGGTTGCTAGGGCAGCACGAGCATGGCCTCGTGGGAAAAATACTTACAACGCAATGTAGCATGTGTATGCCCTCAATGTACCCAATGTAACCACTTCCGTCTCGTAGCGGGATCGAGGTCTTGTTCATGCTTCTCAGCTCCTCCTCCGACAGCTTGATCATGGACGCTGCACGAGGCCATATTAGATATTCGTCTCTCAGTACAGTGGATTGCTCGTGTACGGTACATCGTAGTAAATGCGACCAGGCCTCATCAATTTCTGGCCGAGGCTCCCCGACAAAGGGGTTGTTCGTCTTGAGGGACTCGTTGGGCTTGATCTTGTACTGCAGAGCGGATCGTGCGGGAGCTGTGCAAAAGGTCAGTAGTGAGTGTGATTAGAATGGCCGGCCGTGTGCGAAGAAAAAAAAATCAGCGGTCGATGGTTTTGAGACTCACAAATAGTCTTTCCGCCCATGTTGCTGCTGATATCATGCTCGGAGCTGATTTGGGAGCCCGTGAGGTTGTAGATGAGGAGTGTAATATTCAACACAAGGAGTACTACTTGGACTAAGAGGAAGGGTAGATGGAATGTAACTTGTACGCTAGTCGACGGTTGATTCTTCCCATGATGAAACCCCTCTTCGCTGCGAGATGCAGCTTCGTCCGATCCCAAGAAGGGCTTGGTTTCGCTGGACATTCTTAACGGCATCTTCATCGTCGTCTGTAAAATCTGCGCTCAAGACTCAAGAGGCCCTCTTGACTATCATGTCAGTGTCCTGGCCTGACGCAAGGTCGAGCGCAAAGAGGGACCTCGTCACTTACAGTCGGCCCTCCTGCTTTCCCAACATGATTCCCGGAATCCCCAGCACCTACAGATTGCCAGCGTCGGCATGCCAAAAGAAGACGGGCCTGCAGGCAAAAGTCAGGGAGAGCCAGGGTGACCTCATCTCACCCGTGTAACCGAAAACAAAATCCCTCGTCTTCGTGTCGCGAGTGCGCCTTGCAAGCCCGAGCGCTCGCTGGCTGCGTGTCCCCTTTTCCAGGGTTTTCTGTCCCTCGGAGCAACACAGTGCGCAATATTCGGGAGGGGGTGGCGATGAGCTCACCCGCGGTTTCTCACCACGCAGGATTGAGTGTTATTGCCATTTATCATCATGCAGGATCAAGTCGTCAACTGCATGGGGCTTGGACTCCTTGGAGCGGCATGGATTCGAACACACTTGCCGCAATGGCTCTTGTTGTTTGCGCAGTTGAGGGCGGCGAGCCCACATCCGACAGAGGGCAGCGCTTGATCTTGATTTCTTCCAAAGTCGAGGCCTCTAATTGCGCGCGCAAATAAATGCCTTCATCCATCCGAGTCGCCATTCTAGGAGGAGGTCTGGCCGGCGCCTCTCTCCTGCACGCCCTGCTCAACCACCCTCACCTGGACGTGCACATCTTCGAGTCGGCCGCCGAGTTCAAGGAAGCCGGTGCCGCCATCGGGGTGGCTCGAAACGGCCTCGATGCTCTTGATCTCATCGGCTCCTCGGCCGCCCGATGTCTTGAGCGTGCGGGCGCCGTGGCCCAACGGGGGGTGCGTTTCATGCTCGCCCAGGGCGAAGGACGGAACAAGATGATTGACGAGGTCACGGATGGACATGGGGACGGCCGGCGGCGCTTGACGAGCATCGTGCACCGCGCTGCTTTTCTGCGAGAATTCCTCGGCGGCGTCCCTCCAGAGCGAATGCATGCGTCGAGGAAACTGGCGCGTGTGGAGAGAGCAGCACATGAAGACGGACCTGTCACGCTACACTTCGCGGATGGCACCGCTCACGAGTGCGATGTCCTCGTCGGTGCCGACGGCATTCACAGCATTGTGCGCAAGATGGTCCTCGGTGAAGATGACGTGGCTGCGAACCCAAGAAACTCTGGCTGGTGGGCCGTCATGGCTTTGAAGCCTTACGCGGATGCCAGATCGAGCATCGGCGAGGGCGAAGGTCACGGCGAGAGCGAGGGCGAGGGCCTGGTTGATGTCGAGGATGCCCGTGAACACATGTGGGTTGGCGACGGCACGTATCTGCTGCATAACGTCTTGGACCAGGGCGCACTGGTACAGTTCGTCATCTGTGCGTACGACAAGCAGCATGGCGACGCATCTGACAAGTGGCATCGGATGGTGGACGCCGAAGAAATCAAGACTCTGTACAAGGACTGGCCGCCTCACCTAAACGCCGTGAATGAGGTATGTGGTCCGTAATCGTATGTGACTGAGGTGAAATGCCGACCGTCTTCGGACGACGTTGACGTTGACGTTGCTAATGCCGATTGACAACAACAGCTCCTTTGCTCCCAACCTCAGCAGCCGGCCATGTATCTCTGGGACCATCCACCGGCTCGCACATACGTCTCCGGCCCCATCTGCCTCGTAGGCGATGCCGCCCACGCCACTACCCCGTGGCAGGGTTCCGGCTGCGGCATGTCCCTAGAAGACAGTCTCGTCCTGTCGACTCTGCTCGGCCGCTCCGGGACTCCCGCAGAAGCCGTCGTTGCTCTGCGGGTGTACGACGAGGTCCGCCGACCCCGGACGCAGCGCATCGTGGAATCGAGCAGGGGGACGGGGGTCATCATGACCGGCCGGGGCGAGGAGACTCAGCTGGATCTGAGCAAGTTGAAACAGAGGGTGCTGCCCAGATGGGACTTTATACTGGACTTTGACAATGAGAAAGCTTGTGATGATGCGGTCAGGATGATGGATGCGCAACTAGCTACGTAGTCAGTTGACCACGAGGCGCACCCACTAGTCTCTGGTGCTCTTGGGCTAGACGAAAAATCAAAGAAAAAGGAATGAAAGAAGAAAAGAAACACAATTCTGAGTACATCGTGGCTTCGGATCCTCGAGTCGTAAAATCGACCTCAACTGCGTTGTGCCTTTTCAGCTTTCCCCGTGTCCCAGACAAAATCTCCACATTTTGTTTGCCATGAGGGAAATGGAGTAGGCAGTCTAATCATTGGGATGTAGGTATAGCAAAGCACATGGCCACTCCGGACGTGATGCTCCATCTCGCCGCCGTGAGCATTCCAGCCATCCCATCGGTTTGCTGCTCACGACAAGTCCCAGACTCCCGAATGGGCATCTCAAAGGAGCCGTGGTGGCCTCGCTTGTGAGTCGTGGCAGTCGCCGCGGCGGTCCCCAATCAAGTCCGGCGCTGCGACTCGAGCAAGAGGAATCCGTGCAAGAACAGTCCAGTCTTGTCGGTTCTCGAGCATCTCAAAGCCTCCTCTTTCTGCGCCAGCTTCGTCAAGCTTGAGACCAAGACGGTTGCCGGGCCTACAGTCACAGTCACAAGTACCGTAACGTAGGTTTCTCGGGTCAAATGGTGGCTCGGTGGAGGGTTGAACAAGGTCTTGAAACTCGTCGCGTACAAATACGGCATTCGTCACCAGTCCTGTCACCGAGACCACGGCCGCGACCGCGACCATACGATCTTAAGTCTCGATTGCAGCTCCTTCGTTCTCTGTCATTTTTATTAGTTCGGTCGCAGAAAATTTAACCTGGCAGTGTAGAACCTCGACAATTTATGACTGAAATGGTCCCAACACCCAAGAGGCGTGGAGTCGAGGACCGCGGAAACTTTCCTGCCGGTGAGATTCGACTTCGACTTCAATTACCGCCGAGGCAACAGCCACGGTTTCCCGCACGGCGACCGTCTCGCCCACCGTTGTCACTTACGCGTATTGTCATCCTTACCACCACCACCACCATCGTCGTCACTAACATCGGCCCGCCAATGACGTCCTTTGCCACGGCACAGGCTATTGTCACGGAGACGACGCGGCCCGCCACCACGGCGCCGGTGACTGTTTCGCAGACCGAGACGACTGTCGGCAAACTGCTCAACTA
Source organism: Epichloe gansuensis var. inebrians E818 (assembly GCA_000309355.1). Taxonomy (NCBI): domain Eukaryota; kingdom Fungi; phylum Ascomycota; class Sordariomycetes; order Hypocreales; family Clavicipitaceae; genus Epichloe; species Epichloe inebrians. The sequence continues at coordinate 3,890 of AMDK01000667.1, forward strand.
CGTCGCTGCGTACTCCGGCAACTGCGTCCCCTGCAACCATCTCAACCTGTACCTTGACGTGGCCAACGTGCCTCTTGCCCATGAGGGCATCTTTCAATGGTGCGCGGCCAAGTGCGCGTCGGATGTGAAATATACGCAGATCTGGGTCGCCTACGACGATCCTATTGCACAGAGTGGCCTGTGGTGTATGACTGGTGGTCCTGCGAGCACCAGCCAGCAGCTCTGACTATTCCTGTCGGAGATTCAATGCAGTTATCCCCCCATTGGCAAATATGGTTTTTGGTATATTGGTATATTGGTACAGTACGTAGAGGGTTGTAGAACTTTTGTGCGGTGAGGTCGATGCTTTAATAGTTGCTCTTCCTCCGACTGTTAGCCATTGGGAACTCGAGGTCGGCATACCTGTCATGGTGGAAGTTGTCGGCCTGGGCGAGCTGGTCGCGGGAAAATCGATAGGCAATGAACACGACCACGGCGGATGATGGCATGAATGTTCCTTTTTTGGGTCGCCCGTGGGCAACGACTTGGGTAGATGAAGTTTGGTGACTGAAATCACCCACTTCTTGGTGAGAAATACATGAAGTACATGTATGAAACAGAAGGAACTCAGGAGGAGCAATCATGTACATAACTCTCTGGACCATCCCGCATAGGTAAGAACCCCTCTTAGGACAAGGCGCAAGACATTCCGCCAATACACTTCCAAGCCCTCAACCGGTCGGCGTTCTTCTCCCGCCAGCAGTCCAGCAAATCCGTGATGATCCAGCCCTGTCATCAGCCGAGCGACTGGCCGCGCAAACCACCGAGTTGAGCCAAAAAGAAAATTGAATGAGAGCCTTCCCGGGCAAGAAGTCTTGTCGAAAATAGCGTGTGCAAATCCCACAGAGAATGAATGGATCAACGGCGGTCTCGGCGACAGGCAGAAAAGGAGACCGCTGGTCTGAACTCGCCTTCCGGTCTCAATAATCTCAAGGGCAGTCTGCATAGCACTAATGTAAGGTGGGGCGTGGCACGAGTATTCCACACTGTCTAGTATTGAACTTGAACAATTTCTGCATGTCCCTTCCTCTTCTGTGTTCATCGTGGCCAGCGCGGGGAAAGAAGCCACTTTCGCTCATGTCGAGCAACTCTGCGGATTAAGTTCATCTCTTCAGCTCCAAAAACTCTCCTCGAGGCTTGTGCTCCTTGAACGAGTGTTGCATCTCCATCCCAGAATGCTTATACCCGCATTTGACGTAGAAGCCGCTCTTGGCAGGGTCGCAGTTGAGCAAGCTTTTGGTGCACCCGGCTTTCTTGGCAACACTGTCGAGAGCATTCATCATCTTCAGGCCAAGGCCTTTGGATTGATGGTCCTTTGAGATGCAGATTTCCTCCACGTGGCCTACTAGTGCGCGGTTCCAGATGCTGAATGCTGTTAGTCTCGGTTCCACTTAAATGGTTTATGTTGGCCTTTATGCGGTGGCCGTCCATTTAGATCGGACCACTAGAATTCTCAGCATGAACGGTTTGGCTTACAATTTCTTTTCGATCATGACGGCACCGGTCCCCACGATACGGCCATCATGCTCGATGACGATGTAATAGTAAGGCCCCTTGCCTTGGGTGTCCATCTCGTCATAGCGGGTGCCAAATTCATCGGCTGTTTGGTCGCCGGTCCATGTTAGATCGTGCAGACATGTCAGAAAACCCTTGGCGTAGTCATTCTTTTCGAGAGGGCGGATGGTGTATCCTAGGGGCATGGAAGAGGAGACATCTTCCGAGATGAGAGACGGGGGAAAGAGCGGCACCATGGTGGTCGTCTTGTGGTATGTGGGTAACGAGGCCGGCTGATGTATTCCTACACTGAGCTGCAGACAGGTGAAGGAGATGAGTAAATTAGTTGGATTGATGCAACTTCCGAGAGAGTCAGATGAGGTGGTAAGTGACTGGGTTTCATGGGTGTTTTGAAGCCCCACGTTTCCTGTAAACGTTAGTTTTTCACAAGATTAACGCAGGAGGTTGGATCGACAGACAGCGCGGACTCTTGATAACTGCAAGATCCGTCGTGACTCACGATTTGATTGTCGACAAATCGTAATGCGCTTCTCTGCTCTTGAGCTATTCAACCCCAGATATTTTCTCTTGCAGTCCTTTTTCCTCTTGGTCTCTAAAATCTCCAGTCTTTGCACCTTGGAAATATCACTTGTATTTGTATCCTCAACCCGGCGAACCGCCCGACTTTGCCGCCTCTGCTAAACCAAACCTGGACAAGGTGTACAGTTGCTGGTGGCGATGCGGAGGTTTCCCGTCCTGTTTTGATTTATATTGTCATTCTGTGCCTCGTACTCCGTATACCACTGGATTGCCATTCTCGTATTGGTCGGGTCAAATGGCCCGTTACCCGAACATGACGCATGCAGATGTGCACAATCTGATCTGGTTGGATGTCGACGTGTGCAAATGTTAAGAATCAATTGACGGGCGGGAAATGGCAGCCAGCACCTGATTGCTGCAGCTTGCTTGAGCCTGGTTGATGATTCGCCCCTCGTCACCGCCCCCCTCCGGTAACGGCCTCTCTGCCTGCCTCTCTGGCTGTCGCTCACTATGACCATTAGGCCTGGTCATGCCGCCCCTTCCTACCTTCTGATCTGATCTGACTGACGACTGATGACTGATGACTGACCAGAAGCATCGCCGCTCCTGCTGCATGTGACCTGGCGATACTGGCAGTGCAGGGTGTCCCGATTTTCTTGTTAGCGGAGCCAGAGGCAAGTTCTTCATGTGCGGTAGACTTCAACCAAGGATGTCCAAGCTCTGCGATGAGCACACTTTGATATATGAAATGTTTTCATGTCCGGTTGAGAATAATAAAGCAAGATACGGCAATATACGGCCGCGGCCTTGTGAGAAGGCACACAGCCTGTGTCCACTGCCACTTGCCCTACTACATAGTGACGTCTACTCCACTCGGGCACGGCAAATTGGACCCCTGCCGCCCTGCGCTTTCCCTTATCACAGCCACGGGACCACGGTGACAACAGCTCGTAGCACCTGCCAGATGGTGGTCCTTCTCAGCAGATTGGTACAATTGGGGCCTCCTTACTGGCTGCATGTCTGATAGCATCTCCATGTAATAGCTCCATCCTCCCTCCACATGCACGTCCAGACCGTGGCCCGTCCAGGCCGCCCGCTAGCCGCAACATGTCAGCAACTTATTAGGCTAGGGTCCTCAGTGCTCATCATCTCATGGCATTAGAGGGCGAGCCATGATCCCGACGTAGCCTTCATCATCTTTCTCCGTCTTCGCACTCAGTCCTCTCCATCCTCGCGCTTGAGGGGAGCTGCGTTTGCCGTTGCGTCCACAGACCTGGGCATACTGCAGTCTCCATAGACTGGTCCCTTCTCTCTGTGCATCATCTTATCGCCTTGGACGTTGCTCAACGCCGCCTTCCGCTGCGTCACAGCGCAGTCAGGCTACCTTTTGAGCACCAGCACGAAGTAGCAGCATATCTGAACCTTATATCGTCTTACTTTCTATCCGCAGATCCAGCTCGAACCCAATTTCCCTCCCCACCTCCCAGTATTTATTGAGCATGGACAGCTTCCCGTCTTCGTCACTAAACGGCGACGAGGATGCTGAGGACCGCAAACTGACCCGTGCCGACGAACGAAGCAACAGCACTCGGAGACGAGTCAGTCGAAAGCTCCAAAAGAAGAAACGCGATGATCCCACAGGCGCCACCCTCGATATGCCAGAGCCTCTGAAGCAAAGCGATAGTGACGACGAGGACTCGCCGAATGACATCGCTTCCCGACGTGGCCGTGCAGTGTCTATCAATATGAATCAAAGTATTTTCGGTCTTATAGCTGCGGCAGGGTCTCGGGTTGATTTCAACACACGCTTCGACGACGGCAGCAGCGACGAAGATGATGGGGAAAATACGAAGGGCTCCGGGAGTCGAGACCTCTCCCAAACCGTTATATTCCCACCCCGAGCCGAGGACGAGAGACGTGGGCACAAGAAGAAGCTATCATCTGGACACAGACTACTTAAATCTCTTTCCACTCTCCCGATACGTAAAAGCAAGAAGCGCGAATCGGGTCAACTATCTGCTTCGCCATTGGAGTCCCCGGACGATGCAAAAGAGTCCATCGAGGACTCCCAACTACCAGCCGTAGTTCTCGACGGGGAGGATGACCGATTAGCCCCTGTAATGAGCCGCATGCTCCAGGCCAGGGCTGAAATGACCGCAAGACCCAGCTTCGACATGGAGAGGCGATCTAGCGATATCGCCGCAAGTGACGATGGCGACGAGTCTTCGGCGTTGGCTAAGCGGCTCATGGAGATATTCGAATTTGACGAGCCAGAACAAGTCATAGAAGGTGCGTCCTGACATCGGTTTCCGGAAGACACTGATTTGACATCTTTTGACTTACCATGGTGCCCTTGTTTCTAGAATATCCTTGCTGGTTACTGCAAAGCGTGCTCCTCCAAGGCTTTCTGTATATCACAGCAAAACATATCTGCTTCTACGCCTACCTCCCAAAGAAAGCCGTGCGTTCGGTCCCAAGTCTTTGTTGAATCACTAGACAGCTGGCTGACCATTTCATAGAATATTGTGGCCAAGTCCGGTTATATGTCCAAGAGCGGTAAGCGGAACCCAAAGTATCATAGATACTGGTTTCGCCTGAAGGGTGATGTGCTATCATACTACCGAGACTCGACGAATCTTTACTTTCCACATGGACAAATCGATCTCAGATTCGGCATTTCAGCCAACGTTGTTGACAAGGACAAGGACGGTCTGCAGTTCAACGTGGTCACCAGTCATCGAACCTACAATTTCAAGGCGGACAGTGCTCCAAGTGCAAAGGAATGGGTCAAGAGCCTTCAGCGAGTCATTTTTCGGAGTCACAACGAAGGCGACAGCGTCAAGATATCACTTCCCATTCACAATATAATCGACGTGGAGGAGACGCAGATGATGGAATTTTCTGAGACATGCAAAATTCGAGTCATTGACAACGACGAGACTTATGCGATCGATGAGGTACGTACTCCTGACATGGAAAGAGTTGGCGGATCCTAACAAGAGTTGACTAATCTTCTTTCGCGCAGTATTTCTTTTCCTTCTTCAACTTTGGTAAGGAGGCCATCAATGTTCTCAAGATACTCGTCGACGGCGCTTCATCGAACAGCAGGACCGCTGGAAAGCTTATTGCAGAGGAAGGGCATCTGCACAATGATGAAGAGCGAGGCACGAAGAGCGAGCACATCTCCCGTCAGGCCTCACCTCTCCCATCACAGTCATCAGCGCGCCACAGCCTCCAGATCGACAAAGTCCGCACGCCAAAATTCACTGAGCCTGTCAAAGCTACTTTGGCACCCATGTCACCGCACGCAACTGGCCCTAGTCCACGGGCTAGTGTGGAATGCTCCTCTCGATCCAGCGTGGATGCCTTGCGTCAGATGGGTAGACGGAGCCACGAGGTTTCGAGTATGATGCGAGAGCAAAGTCCTAGGAGGAGTTTCAGCGGCCACCGCAGAACCCAAAGCACTCGTCGTGTGGAGGAGAAGGGGCCGAAGCAAGGCTTGGAGTCGTCTGATTCCAATCTACAGTCGTCTACCGAGGATCCCAGCTTTTCCAACCTGACAATATCTGTTGCTACCGAAGATCCATCAGCGAGTCAAATACTTCAAGGCAGCGAAGTGTTCCACAGTCCCACCATGCGTCGATCTGATGCATCAAGCCAATCCACGGATGGCAAGGGCGATGATTTGCCAAGGGAGTCCGAGTCACCTCTTCCTGGCGCTTCGCTTCCAGCTCAGCACGCAGCAACCACAGGACACATCAGCCAGCTGGGTTACCATGGGAAAAACGCGCGGCAGCCTGCAACCCCCGCTACTCCGACACTTCAGAGCATTACCAAAATGGGCTCTTATCCCCTCCAGCGTGCCGGCGCTTTCGCAGACTACCTGAACAAGACCGGTAAGCGCATGAGCTCACTTCTAGCAACAGAATCTATGGGGTATGTCGAGAAGTTGTCGGGCATGTGGAAGGGTGGTCGGAAACATTATGGTGAGCCTGCGGGGCTTCGGCCGGACGAAGACGAGCTGGAGGAGGATTCTGATGGAAAAGTTCAAACTTCAATGGAACGTTTCCGTGCTCACTTTGCATTGCCCGCAACGGAAAGACTTCAAGCTACGTATTTCGGCTGCATCATTCGGGTTTTGCCTCTGTACGGCAAGATCTACATCAGCGACAAGTCGTTTTGTTTCCGCAGTCTCTTGCCTGGCACGAGAACCAAGCTGATTCTGCCCTTGAAAGACATTGAAACTGCTCACAAGGAGAAAGGTTTCCGTCTGGGATACTCTGGGCTTACAGTTGTCATTCGTGGTCACGAGGAGCTTTTTTTTGAGTTTAGTCAGGTGGATGTCCGCGATGACTGTACGGTGACTTTGCTACAAAGTCTGGAAACATGTCGATATCTCCGAGAATCGGGGATCCTGCATCAAGAGGAGAAGGAGGAACAGGAAGCAGCCATGGCTGAAAGAGATGCCCTAAAATCTGCAAGACAGGAAGAGTATCCCCAGCACGAAATCTTGCCACCGCAAGAAGCCGAATCGCAGCCCAACGCGCCGACTATACTCATGGACGAGACGGATGGCTCATTCCTCAACTTCAAACCCCCACAATCCATGCGGATCACATGCTTAACGATTGGTTCCAGGGGTGACGTGCAGCCGTACATTTCACTCTGCAAAGGCTTGCTGGCTGAAGGACACAAGCCTCGCATCGCCACACACGCCGAGTTCCAGGACTGGATCGAGTCTCACGGAATCGAGTTCAGGAAGGTCGAGGGGGACCCAAGCGAGCTCATGCGCTTGTGCATTGAGAATGGCACTTTCACGCTCTCATTCCTTCGTGAAGCCAACTCTGCCTTCCGTGGCTGGCTGGACGAGCTGCTCGACTCGGCCTATACAGCATGTGAGGGATCAGAACTCTTGATCGAGTCGCCGTCTGCGATGGCTGGTATTCACGTCGCGGAAAAGCTCGGCATTCCTTACTTTAGGGCTTTCACCATGCCTTGGACCAGAACCCGCGCTTACCCACATGCTTTCATCATGCCTGAGCATAAGATGGGTGGAGCGTACAATTACATGACATATGTCATGTTTGATAACATATTTTGGAGGGCGACCGCGCAGCAAATCAATCGCTGGCGCAACAAGACGCTTGGCCTGCCCAACACAAGCTTGGAGAAGATGCAACCCAACAAGGTGCCGTTCCTCTACAACTTCAGCCCCAGTGTCGTCGCCCCGCCTCTTGACTTCTCGGACTGGATCAGAGTCACTGGGTATTGGTTCTTGGACGAGGGTGACGAATATGAGCCTCCGAAAGCGCTCTCTGATTTTATCAAGAAGGCGAGGGATGACGGCAAGAAGCTCGTGTATGTCGGTTTTGGTTCGATTATAGTGAATGACCCGGCCAAAATGACGCAAGAGGTCATTGATGCCGTGCTGAAAGCCGACGTTCGATGCATTCTGTCCAAGGGATGGTCGGATCGCATCTCGCCAAAAGAGGATGCGTCTAAACCGCGCCCAGGCGAGCCAGAGATGCCTGCCGAAATCATGGTCATCAATTCTGCGCCGCACGATTGGCTTTTCAACCAGATTGACGCGGCAGCTCATCATGGTGGCTCGGGCACGACGGGCGCCAGTCTGAGGGCTGGCATCCCCACCATTATTCGACCATTCTTTGGCGATCAGTTCTTCTTTGCCAGTCGCGTCGAAGACCTTGGTGTAGGAGTAGGCTTGAAGCGATGGGGCTCCAACAGCTTTGGCAGAGCGTTATGGCAGGCTACTCGAAACGAGCGCATGATTGTCAAGGCGCGTGTCTTGGGAGAGCAGATTCGCAAGGTATGTATCAACCAAATTTGTCAAGGGACAGCCTTCAGTGCTTGATGCTGACGTTTGGTCGTGGAACACAGGACAAGGGAGTTGAAACTGCTATTCAAAACATTTATCGCGATCTCGAATACGCAAAAAGCCTAATCAAGCGTAAGATGAGCCCCAACGACCCACCAGATGCCGAGGAAGACGACGATACGGAAGAAAGCTGGACATTCGTAGGATCCGACGAGCCGAACCCGGACATGGTGACCAAGAAACTTAGCGAGGGACTCGGTGGCGTGGGCTTGAGTGAACAGAAGAGCCTAGGAACCAAAGTCACCAAGGCATAAAGAGAAGGGGGTGGATGGCAACCTATTTTGAAAACATGATGTTAATGTCTAAACCGCCGAAGCGTCGAATTGGAATTATTGGGTACAAGACATGGATAGGAACATGACTACAACGACACAGTATGACTCGATTTCAGGAACATCGGGGTCGGAGGATTGGATTTGCTGGAATGAATCCGGTGGCATTGAATCAATGCAGCCACGGACGCTGCACTCGACGTGATGCAACATTTTGTCTTATTCAGCATAGATTACAAAGCATGATAGACACGGCGTAGTTGATTCAATTTTAATCTTTATCCTTGATTTTTTCCGAAGACACGGCGATGATGGCTGTGCTGTGTTTGATATTCTGTTCAATTCTTGCAGGTATAAATCAAGACATGGAGCATGTTATGATAATATGTAGCAATAATGTATCCCCAAGGCATAATGTGCATTCATTTCATGCAAGTAGAAAACGGGGGTATATTGGCCCCTTTCTCCTTGCAACTGGCCCTCCCGAACCCTTCAGGGAGAAAGGGGGGCCGTGGATGGGCGGATGGGTAGGTAGTAGGTAGTAGGCAAGTAGGCAAGTAGATACTCAGGGTAGTGTGCAACAGATGGGATAACTATGTAGTTGGGCAGTCTCACGGAAACATGCATCACCTCGCGGCCTGGCGGGTGGCCGGAAAACACGGGGAGTATGGCTGATCGATCCATTGGGAGATGGCTGGGAAGAGAACTGAGATTGTCGTGGCAGAATCAAGCGATTGCACTCGAAGAATGAATAGTCCAGATGGTGGGATAGGGCGTGGTGGTAAAGGGGATGAGTTTTTTTTTTTTTTCAAAATGAAGCATGCCGTGGTGACGTGCACGGTGGGTTGCGGTTTTACATTGTCTTTGAGAGCCTTTTGCTCCATGCGACCGAGGGGGTAACACGGGCGCGCGTAACACGGGTCGATCGACTCAAAGGGTCTTGATGACCTGGAAGGGGTCTTGGAAATGTAAATTTTGGAGTCGGCGGAACGGACGGCGATGAATGAGGAGATGAAGCCATCGAGACAGGTCGGCGGTGGCCCGTGGGATCGGGAACATGGACCCGTAATTAAGTATGTACATGTACATCGTATATGTATACCCAGCAGAGCAGGAATAGAAGCCGGCTCTGGGTTAAGTTAAAATGAGCGAACGAGTCCCCTTATTAGCCGGGCTGGCATGCATGGATGCATGGTTTGGGGCCAGACCAGGAGTGGGGATAGTACGGGGTACGTGGAGGGGTCCATTCTGGTCCATTGTGCAGATTCTGGTTTGGTAGTTCGGTACAGTGGGTGCAGTGGGTGGGTTGGGTACGTACAATGTACATGTACTTGCCGACGAGATGAGCCCTGGTAATTTGTTTCCTGCATACCCGTCGCCAGTCCAGACCAGTCCAAGCAAGTTTCCGGTGCCGTCTGTTGCTTTTGGGCTCGCAAGTAATAAATTACAATTACTTGCAGAGTCTAGCCTGGCTAGACTCTGCCGTGGTCACCCATTCCTGGACAGACAGATCCAAGGCCGACGACAACATGTGAAGAAGGCATCAGGACGCACGCTCGCCCCCCAGTCGGGCTGAGACTGCCCAACTGTCAACTTGCGAATCATCAAAAGGCGGGGTTTGCATATGTCGCCCGGGGCGGCACGGAGATTGTGATCGTCCGTGCCCACACACGCATTAGAATGCTTATAACGCACATAACTTAAGCTAGGTAGGCTCTTTCCCTCTATAAAACGGATACTTATAATCTCTCTTTTATAGCTAGATAATTATCTTTAATTTTATCTTCTTTATAACCTATTATTAGGAGGCCTTATTAATTACTATATTATATATATATCTCTTTTCCCTTATATATATAAGAGTTATAAGCCTAGGAGGTTTATACTTAAATCTATAACTTCTTATATACTCCCTAGTATAAGAAGTATATATTTACCTTACCCTAACTAATTAACTATGCTTTTAATAAATACCTTAATCTCTTACTATTTAAGTTTTAAGATAAATATTAAATTAGTATTATTAGAGAAATAGGAGAAATAGTATAAAGTATTAAAGTAAGCTATATAAAGCTAAGAGATTTAGAAAAGAGTAAACCTAAAGCTTTTAGTATATAAAACTAATTACTTAACTAAGCCTCTTATAGTAAAGCTAAAAGGCTACTTAAAGCTTATAAAGAAAGATATAAATAGTTAAAAGCTTACTTTTTAAAAGGCCTTATTATTTCTTTTTTATAAATATAATATTAAGTATTAATTATATAAGACTTTTAGATTAAGAGAAAGAACTATTAGTACTTAGATTACTAATACTATTAATCTTAATACTTATATAATAATAATTAATAAGATTAAAAAGAAGTATAAGGATTAAGCTTTAATACTTTATAAGATTACTATAAGCCTTAAGAAGAAATTCTTACCTAGGCTTATAATTATTAAAGTAAAGATTATAGCTAAGTATATAGTATACCTTTAAGATACTAAATATACTAATATTATATTTAAGTATTAGATTAAGTAATAGAATAGGCTATACTAAAAGGGTTTTATATATAAAATTAATAAGGTTTAAGGTACTAATATAATCTGTAATTTTATTTAAGCTATTAGAGTATATTTTAACCCTTAATAGACTAGAAACTATATTATATAGCTTATATAGCTTACTAATAAAGAAAATAATACTATAATACTATAAGGTATTATATTAGAATATACTAAATACTATAAGGTAGTATATATAGTAAATATAAGCTTAGGAAAAGGGAGCTATATTACTATACT
>AMDK01000668.1:0-14908 GCA_000309355.1 Epichloe gansuensis var. inebrians E818
TGAGTTACGTGGCGTCAGCGCGCCTTGCATTCATTGACGAGGACAACAGTGAGCATCAAGTAAGCCTACCGAGTAGCGACGTGAATAAGCTCCCGGACATGGCCGAGATCATCTTCTGCAGTGCAGTGATCTCCGCTAAAGGCGCATCGTCGTCGTCGCCGCCGCCGCCTGCCGGACTCGATCCTCGATCCGACATGATAGCTTCCTTTGCTCCCAACAACCTGTCGTAGTTCTGGCCCCCGGATGTGAATGTGGTCGAGGTCATGGCTCGTGGGTATTCGCCTGGCACGTTTCGGAGATGATGGGACGCTTGTTGCAAAGGAGATGGGCTCAGCAAGACGAGCAGAGCCAGTTCCTTGCAAGCAGCACCAGATCGCGATACAATTCCGTGGAAGAGTCGATGTCGATGTCGATGTCGATGTCAACGTCGAGTTGGGACAAAACAAAGAATCCGAGGGGGAAGGATCGGTCACCTAGAATTTTGGAATTTTGGGGATTCGCCTCCCGTAGCCGGAGGACATTAAACTGGGTCCAATTCATGCCGCCGGTTTCCGATGATGTCAATGGTCAGCTTGATTGGTTGGCAGCAATCTATGACTGCATTCGTTATCGATGGATCAAGGAGGAATACACACCAATAAGCACCAATCAGCACTGCACAGTCTCATTCGTCACACTCTACAAGAACCAACGTCCGTCATTGTGAATCCAGCATCGCGCAACAACCAATACCACGTCGATCGCATCACCTCTTCCTCTTCTTTTTTAACCTCCAACACTCCATTCACCATGATGATGACCCCGTTGTAGCATCCCCAGCTACATCTTGAAGTGCCCCCATTCCTCTCCTCGCCAACTCTACTTCCCCGCGTCGGCCTTGCCGGACTTGTTGCGCACAACTCACTCTCACGACCACCCACCCCATCATGGCATCATCCACAGGTCTGGACTCGGAGCTCGAGTCCTTCAGACAGCAATGGCTCTCCGAAGCACGAACCAAACGGAGCGAGCGACCCCGCCAATCTTCCGCTGCCCACTCCCACTCCCACTCCTCTTCCACGGCGCCCGTCATGCCGAAGAGGTTCACAGCTCGGCCTCCTTCGCCCACCAGGACCAGAAAGGTTGCCCGGGCCGTCGACGAAGAGAATGAGGATGAGCATTCCCAACCGAGAGTGTTTGGGGACAGCCCTGGGCCATCGGGGAACACGATCGATGGCTCCGTAACGACGCCGCTTGCGAAGGAGCTGGTCTCGGCGCTGGATCACTACGAAGAGGCCATGGCGAAGGAGGCCGAGGGTAACATGGGGGATAGTCTGAAGCTGTACCGGCAGGCATACAGAGTATGTACTACTACATAACATGATAATTTAGTGAAAAAGGGGGGGGGGGAGGGAGGAGGGAGGAACCGCCTGTGACTGACGAGTGCATACATAGCTGGACAACCGCGTCGACCGCAGATACCGCGAGAAGCACTTCCCACAGGCTCACAGGTCTCAAAGCCAGTCTACAGCCCAGAACCCAGATCCATCAGCGACATCACCCCCCGCGGCGTCTTCGAATCCAGACCCCCCGCCAGTCACGCTCCCTATCAAGGATCTCATAGCCAGCTTCTCCAGTCTTCAAATCGAGCCGGCGCCCCCCGAGGTCGAGGGCTCGCCCCCTCCCCCGTGTCCCATCTCTTCTCTCCCCCGCGAACTCCTAGTCCACATCATGCACGAGGTGGCTCTCCACGACGTCGGTGACTTCGCCCGCCTGTCGCTCGTCTGCAAGACCCTCGCGTACCTTGTTTCCACGGAGCAGCGCACATGGCGAGACGTCTCCCTCGGAACCAAGTTCGGCTTCACGGGGATGCACTACCACTGGGCGGACGCGGCGCCCCAGGAAGAGCAGCTAGGAGATGGAACCCTGCTGAGCATGACGGAGCTCGCCGCGCGAAGAGTCAACGACAGCATCGCCGCCTCCAAGTCTCTCATCCCAACGCCGTACGCGTCGTGGAAACACATGTTTCGGTCGCGGCCGCGCATTCGCTTCAACGGCTGCTACATCAGTACCGTCAACTATATTCGCATGGGTCAGGCGTCTACCAACCAGGCCACGTGGGGAGGTAGCCCCGTTCACATCGTCACATATTACCGCTATCTTCGATTCTTCCGGGACGGCAGTGCCATAAGCCTGCTGACTACCTGGGAGCCGAGCGCCGTTGTGCCCCATCTTACGCGCGACTTGCTTCACTTGCACCGAGACAATACGCATGCCCACCTGCCTTCGGCCGTCATGCAGAAAGCGTACAAGGGTCGCTGGCGACTGTCTTCTCCTTGGGAAGCGCAGTCTGGGGGAAAGGAGGCCGAACAGCCTTGCGAGGGAGACCTGGTTGTTGAGACGGAAACGCATGACCCCAAGTACATGTTCCGAATGGACTTGTCGCTCAGAACGGCAGGAAAGGGATCCAAAAATAACAAGGTGGTGTGGAGAGGCCACTTCAGTTACAACAAGCTGACGGATGACTGGGCAGAGTTTACGCTGAAGCATGACAAAGCCTTCTTCTTTAGTAGGGTCAAGAGCTACGGAATGGGTGAGTAGAGAGAAGAGTTGGCCATCACGTAGGGGACGAGATTGCACTGCAGATTCAACACACACGTGGGAGGAGGCGTGTTTCAAAGGGTGGTGGCACATCAGAGTACAATTAAAGAAATTCCCAATCGGGTCGTGGTGGACGATGAAACGCTTTCTGTATAGAAAGTAATACCGTGACTACAGTCAGCCAAGCCCAAATCTTTTCCCACCCGCTGTAATGAATGGCCGTAGGCTAGTTGCAGCTCCAAGTTTAAGTCTTGGGTCAGATCATTTCAAATATCATTCTCATTCAGGCCCTGAAAATGCCGTGCTCCATTGAACATTGCTGACTCACCGCGACCATTTTTTTTGCCCTGTCATGCCGCTATGTTCAACAGACGTAGAGACCTTTTATGCCCTCGTTCGGTATCGTGTTCATGACAAATGTTGCAAAACTGGTATCGTGAATCTGGCGTCAAGTGAGAATAATGCTAGGGTATCTGAATAATTATGTTGGGAGTTGTAGTTGTCGGATTTTCTCAACGTCGGTGTCGAGATGGTGGTGGTGGGTGCTCGTGCCTCCAAAAAAAAAGGAGTAAAGTAAAGCTGCTTTAGATGAGAGATGGCAAGGTGTCGACTTCAATTCATCTGATTCTTCGCCCATCAAGAAACTTCGGGCTGTTTGAGTTGTAATAGCCATCTTGATATTGCATTGCCTTTCGAGCTTCAAATGCAGCTTTTTCATCTTCGTCCATGGTGAAGGCTTTTTTGAACCACCCAAAGGCACTCTTCTTCTTCTTGAGAGTTCCTCCCGTCGTTGGACTTGCCGATACCCTTGTTCGAGCGTCGTCATCACGCACGGCATTGGTGACATTGCTGAGGGTGCTCATTTCCCCCAAGGCAGAAGGTTGGTTTGGCAGGTGCACAGGAGAAAACATGCGACCACCAACAGCTGTATGCGGGCATTGTTGCAATGGCGAGTGAGGCGAAGCACGCACAGGACGATAGTATTGTTGGTGATCTGAACGCGGCGAATGTGTGATTTGGGGACGTCTTGGAGGGGACATGCTGTATTCCGAGTCAAATTGGGATACGGCAAGATGTGTGACCGAGTCCGCATCAGACCCGTATGCCGAATCAAAGGGGTTCGACTGGGCTGTTCGCGGTGTCGCAGAATTGGGCGACGCAGCGCGAGGAGTAGCCTCTGCAACAGAACGTGGAGGGATTTTTATAGCCTCAGGAGGATTGGTCTTCTGTGATACGCGAGTGCGGATGGAGGCTCGTTTCTGATGCAATCCGTGACCACTCATATCAAGAGGGTCCTTTTGTGTTGCAGCAGTGGATGTCGAAGCTCGAGTATCCGGTGAAGCAGTTTTGGGTCTCACGATGGACGTTCCGGATTCCAATGGCTGTGGAGTGTACGTGCGAGGCTGAAGTAGAAACAGAAATTCCTCGCCGGCTGGAGGATTGTCCTTTTTTGGCTCGTATTTGGACTCGTGCGTTGTCTGGGAAGCTGTTCTGGTGTGGGATTGGGTACCGGCCTTTGAAAATCTATTGGCATTATCTTGGGCCGGTCGCAAGCTTGAGCGTGCAGGAGGGAGCAGCGGAAGGCCACCAGGGACAGGAAAGTCCTCCTCTAGATTGATGTCTGGAATACTTGTGCTTCCAACAGTAGAAGCTCCAATACTTGCTTGTGGGACATGTGACGGTCGACTCGTCGACCGTCGCGATGATGCACCTGACTTGGTCGACACATGAACCAATCCGATTGCTCCTTGTGATTTCACTGATGGGATCGAGTAGGGTGGAATACTGGCCTATTGCGCGCTATTAGCCTTCTGGACAGGACGCTCTCGAAAAAATAATAATGCGCATCTACCCAGACACGTCGTCAGAAGTCACATGCACTCACCCATGTTCTGCGACTAACTTCGCCAGCTTTCTTCTCCATCTCTCCGATGATGGTCGAAAGTCTAACAATGACATTGCTCGCCGCCTGAACCCGATCGCTCATGTCGCCAAATACAGTTGACCAGCCTTCCGTGTTCCCTTTCATCGCATCGAATATGTCAGCCACATCGGGGCGATCCCTCCTCCAAGAAGCATTCTCCTCCTCTTTCAGCCAACTACTGAAGGCGGCGGTAGAGCTCATTCCTGCTTCGATGTCTCCATCCCATTGTTTCAGCGCGGTGTTCGTTCTGGAAAGTACATGGTCGATTTTCTCGTTTCCTTCGATGATTTCAAGACGAAACTTCCTATCCTCCAGCAAGTGTTCGAAAACCCGAACGTTGGCCAGTGGAAGTTTCAAATGCTCTATGCGTCCGTTCAAGTCGTCCGTCGCTTGTTGTAGATCCTCTAGTGCGACCTCGAGGAATTCGTCCACCTCGTCAATGTGGCCCTGAAGAATACCAACGACTTGAGCATTGCTGTTAGCCATGCCGTGCAGTAGCAGATACACTCCGAACGATATCTGGGCTATCAGCTTGAGCAACTCATGCTGCTTCTGTCCCGGCCGATAGCGCCATTTTGCATCAAAGGGGTCTTCATCGCGATTCTGCGCAAGTAGAGCTTCTCGACGACCTCGGGCATCCAAGTCTCGCAACTTTGGTTTATCCCCTGGTGAGCCATTTTTTGCCTCGTCTAACGATTCTGAGAAAGCGTCCTGGAGAGACGTGATGGGGTGTACAGGAATGTTCTGCGCTGGCGGCGGAAAAGGGGACGTTGGTATGTCTGCTTCTTTGGGCTGTTCTGGGTCGTGAATTTCGGATCGATCATCGCGCTCGACGGCCGGGGGGCCGGCATTATCTATACTGCCTACTGAAGGAGGTGCAAAGAGGGAGAGACGCAATCCGCCTCCTCCGAAATTGAGCGGCGGTAGTTGTGTTGAGGTCATGGCAATGCAATATGGCGTAGCCGTCACAACTCCACGACCTTGGGTGAAGAGCACTCTCGCACAGCTTCGCACAGCTCTTTAGAACGGCGACGATGAGAGTCTCCTTGGGGCCGTTCGCGTCCGAAGGAGTCAAATCTCTTACACAGTTGGACAAGCTTGGGGTTCAGGTAGTGGCGGCCGACTTCAAAGAAGATGCGAGGTCAAACGCCACTCCATCAAGACCAGCTATTGCTGTTTCCGGGGTTTGAGGTCGGCAGGAGTCTCCCTCTTGTGGCAGAGTAATACGCAGCTAGGAAAATGACTGGCGAAGCCCGAGCTGCGCGTGTTGGTTTGGCCAGGCGGCCGTTTCGACGATGTCTGAAGACGTACGTATTATCTTGAGGCTGACGCGTTGGGTCAGAGCAGCAATAGTGACCACTGACGGACGGTACGGAGCGCGCGGAGCTCATAAATGTCCATTCGCAGCAGCACGGAAGCCACGGGAGATAGTCCGTAGATGGATAGTAATAGTATCGGACAGTATGAGCAAGGTGAGGGCCTCAGCAGATAATATTAAGGACCGGCCAGGACGGACACTGGCAAAGCAGCGATAGGCAGCCGAGCGTCCGATGGTGGCCTGGCCTGTGCGACAATGCCCCTTCCGTCAAGTCCACGACCACGACGACAACCTGGCTGGCTGGCTGGGCACCATGTTCCATGGAATCCAAGGAGGACCAGCTGACTTTTTTTTTTTTGCCTTGCAGGCACGCAGGCACGCTGAAGCTAAAGCTGGGCACTTCGCACGCTCGGCCAGTCAGCTTTCGATCAGACCAGCCGCATTCATCCTAAATCGAGACCCTCCAGTGGACTGACTGCCCTCCAGTGGCAGCCGACTGATGCCGGACCTGGCAAAGCACAGGGAGGGAGGAGGGGCAACCCCCCGATCCAGCCATCGCTCCGAGAACCTGCCAACCGACAAAACGACTCCATTTCGAGGAGGGAACTGAACTGGGGGGGATGGATCAGGGGTGTGATTTGTTTTATTGCGGAGTACGGAGTATTAGTCTTCATCCAATCTTGGTCCAGCCGGTTCCGGTTCCGATGGCCGTCTAGTTTCTAGTTTCTTGGCTGGCAGCTGGGTCAACTGCGCCCAGCGGCACCTGCCGCCGGCTTTACATACAGCGCGTACTCAAAGTTGGGAAGGCACGCTGGTGTAGTGCACATGACCACATGCTGATGATGGTCTGCATCGTTTGTCTCCTTTGCAGCAGCATAATCAGTATGAGTCCTGATGAGAGTCGCAACAAGATCTTGTCCTTTCCCGTTGGGTGTCCCGTTGGGGCATTGAAAGCCGGATGGATGGTCAAGCATCCTGGACAATATCAGCGATTTACAGAGAGGTATTTAATTTAATATTTCATTATTTCATCATGGCAAGGGGTGTTCGGCTCAGGACGCCACAAGGAGGTTAATAATTGAGTTCAACTCACGCCTCCCGCCCTTCAAACTAGGAAGGCACGACGGTCAGGTAGGTCTTTCATATGGGCATGGTCAGATCATGTGGAATCTCGATCGGAGTCCACACATGATGGCTTGCACGCAGGATTGCAGAGGGATTCTCCGCCGATATTCCTTCCAATATACCTACGAGTAGCCCGCATCTTCGTGCTGGGCATTTCTGATGAAAACTGATGAAAAACGTCCACAGCCGCGGAAACTCCAAAAAAAAAAACCCCAGACGGTAGGGATCCCTCCGCAGGAGCTTTGTCCCCCGGTGCGTTGGTGCGTTGATGCGCGGCTTCAGCCATGTCCCGGGCCGTCGCCTCCTTCTGCATGCTGCTGGTGTCCACCGGGGCTGTGACTTGATTTTCCCCGATGCCTACATGTAAATGTACTCCGTACTTCGCTTGTTGTTGTCCTTCAACATTTGAACAAGAATGTCGTCCTCTGCTTTATCCAGCCGCAACGATACAAAACAACCCCCTTTCAGTTTCAGTCGAATGCATGATGCCACACTTACTCCTGTGAAATCTCTAGCTCATCGCACTCATCGCACTCATCGCAGTGTCAATGACTCCCGGCTCTCCATGTCAAGACTCAGTTGACATCCTTCCCGCAAAGCTCCAAGCCATCGCATGCACGCACGGACAACGCCGAGCACGAGTCCCGCCACAGTGAACTCATTTGTCGTGCTAATAAGAATAAGAGCGTAGCGACGTAGTTCGTAGTTCCATCACTTTACATTCCTCCGAGACTGGTCCCATCCACCTGCCCATGGTTTGCTGACTGCATTCCACGCGCACTTCGGAGATCGCTTCGGAGATTCTCGAAGCAAAGGCTCGCTGAAGGAGAGGTTGAAAAGAGTCCGGCTCTGCGCCAAAGAGGGATAGCTATGAGATCGCGGCAGCCTTATAGAGTCTTTCGGCATAAAGGCCTTTGAGAACCAAGGCTAGTGATGGCAATTAGTAGAGTTTGCGAAGAACTACTCGCCAGCCCTATTTGTAAATACAATTCCCTTAGGAAATGGAGAGACTGATTTATTCGAAATTAGCAGTACTGCCAAAAGTCTTCCAGATACTGACCAGCTATTATTTGATTGCGATGAGCTCTCGGCTACTTAAAAAACGACTTGAGATTCAGAACCCAAGCTTCGTCATCTATTAAAGCCTAGCTAAGAGGTTCTATGGACGCGAAGGCCGCAACCCATGCGTGGAATTAATCCTGTGCTTCTGGCCCGAGTGACGTACCGCTACCCAGAACGGTCTAACTTTTCATTCTATTCCCACATCCCGCATTAAGACCGCAAGGGCATCGTTTAAGCGCGCTTGATCATGGACTCGCGATCGGGGCCAGTGCCAATGTACTTGATCTGGTAGAATAGACGTCAGCAAACCACCTCTAAGTGGGGACGCCTTGGGTCCAGCTACCTTGACTCCAACAAATTCCTCGATAAACTACAAAGCTCGTCAGCACAAGTCATCTTTACAACGGCAGGAACAGTACCTCCACGTATGCACGCGCTTGTTTTGGCAAATCGTAGTAGGACGACGAATTCGTGGTCGGCTTCTGCCATCCCGGGAAGTCCTTGTACACAACTTCGCATCGATCCAAGATATCCAGATCGGCCGGATAGGAGTCGAGTTCCTGCAACAACATCAGTCTCTTCCCACACAGAAGCAAACGACAGAAAACTAACCTCGCCATCGATCTTGTACGCCGTTGCGACGCGGATTATCTCAAAGGTATCCAGAACGTCGAGCTGAAAGGCGTAAGTCAGCTGTCGCGACAGAACAAGTGGTTATTAATATGTAAATACGTGCCTTCGTCAGATTCAGAGCAGAATAGTAATTAACGGCATTCGAGTATTTCAAAACTACCAAATCAAGCCTACATGGAGTTAGCTAGCCATCTGGCAGAGTTCAGCTCTGGGCAAGGACTTACCATCCGCATCTGCGTCTGCGACCAGTCGATGTTCCCTTGGTATGTTAGTCTCGGAGGTTGAAGAAAGTACTCGTAGTATCTCACCCATTCTCTTCCAATCTCTTGGAGCTTGGTTCCAATCCTGCATCTAGTTAGCCTCTCATCAACTTTACTAGACAATAAGAAACTCACTCTCCCGTGTCCTCGGTCTTGAAGGCTCCCGAGCCCACTCTTGTTGTGTAAGCCTTGACGACTCCGATGATCTCTGTGATGTTCTTGGGGTTCAAGGTGAGTCCGCCAATGATGCCGGCCAGCGAAGTGTTGGACGATGTTACGTACTGCTCCGTTAGCTATGATGACAAGACTTAAAGATTTGGAGTTATGATAACTCACTGGGTATGAGCCATAGTCAATGTCGAGCATGAGTGCCTGAATAAACGGGGACGAGCCCCAGCGCCGGGCCTCACACCCCTTTCCTTTGCAGAGGACCCCGAATGCCCAAACACTAGGCTCGACAAAGCACAGGCACGAGCCAGTCGCCTGGATTTTGCGAATCCCAGCGGAGGGTAAAGAGGCTTGCAGAGTCCAGCAGTAGCTCAGTGAAAGTAATCAGCATAGAGCTTTGTCACAGAGACTACTGCGACCCGCCCCGCTGAGATTTGTCTGCGGGTAAAGGAAAGAGGTATGAGACCACGAGCACGGTTGCTCGACCCACAGATGGTCAGTATTGTATCACCAAACGCAGGTTGGGACTCTTACATTCGCTCCTTCGACCAAGATGGGAGTGTTGCTCTCTTGGGCTGACCGCATCAAGGAGACGCCATCCACAGCGTACTTGGCTAGCTTAGGTCGGTATTCCTTGAATCGAGCGAGCTCCTCCTCGATATCGTACTCAAAGAGATCTCCGTAGCGCTTTCGGTAGCCATTAGCTAATCGTCGAAGCTTATGCTCAAATAGCTCGGGGTTAAAAACATCAGCCAGTCTGATGCCACTCCGCTATCCAGGGTTCAGCAATAATTCCATTGACACAACGTTGGATCTCTGCTTACCGCAGCCTTGCAGCTATAAGAGGGTCCAATACCTGCAGACTGGTCAATAAAAAGTCAGATGTTAATATCTGCCTAGACGCACCGCGTCCAGTTGTGCCAATTTTGCCCTCTAAGGCTAGTGTTAGCCAAAATTCAGGTTCAGTTGTATATGCCTCAAGACCAGCAACCAACCTCCAAGCTCGCTCTCCTCGAGTCCATCGGCTGCAATGTGTAGCTGCAGGTCGATGTGCACTCTGTCAGACACAAGAATCCTATCATCTACTTCTAGCCCCTTGTCTGACAGCTCCTGCAGCTCTTTGAAAAATTGCGGCACGTTGAAGACCACTCCAGAGCCAATGAAGTTCATGCTACTATGCGTCAGTAAAATCAACTTGACCGCTGACTGCGCTTGGGCGCATTGAGTTGCAATAGTACCATTTCGGGTTGATGAGTCCGGAGGGAAGCAAGTGGAAGCTGTGAAACGATCAGTTGCCGGAGAGCTCGCAGGTCGGATGTCTGTTTGCGCCTACCTATACGAAACTCCGTTCACACTATTGTAGAGTCAGCTATCCATTGGCACGAGACGAGTTGATTGCCGAGGAGAAGGCGTATACCAACTCACAAGATAGAGTCTATCATCAGCGGTTACTTCATATACACACAAGATGAGATATGGTCCGGGTACAAGGGTATTGACCTACGTCCAGCGTTATGACCTCCCTGGATCTTCTATTAGTAAATGTTCGCCGTCGTGGATCGAGTCGTTACTCACAGCGGCGCGTGCGCAGAGTTTAGCCTCGGGGGCAAGGATGTCGGTCAGCTTTCCTTTCTACACCATGAACGTCGTCAGAAATAAGTCCCGCAGTCGTCTCGTGACCAGAAGGTTTGGCCTCAAGCCGGAAAGAAAGACATACGCCCTCATCTCCTGTAGAACACGACGTATTAGCAAATAAGGAACGTTGATGGCATCGCGCGCGATAGCCGGTATCGGCGGGGCCCGCACGAAGAGGTGAGGGGCGGGAGATGGCGAGACGTACCCCATTGGGAGCCAAGAATGACTGTGATTGTCATATTGAATGTCGATGGCGATGGTTCACGCTTGAGCTTGAGAGCGCGATGGATGTCGTCGTTGTGTTGAGGAAAGAAAAAAGACGCGTTGCAGAGCGGGTCGCTCACAAGTTTTGTGAATGCGTCACGGAGGGGTAAGGTAAACTACATAGGTACCATAAGGTGAGGTACTGCCCACACAAGGTTAGTGGGGGTTGCAGGTGGAGGCCTAACGGGGTAGGCGGTGTGGTCGCATTCCGGGATCCCCTTCCTTCACTGCTATCGATAAGCGGGCTTGCATCTTTTCTGAACCGAGTGGGCAGTGCCGCATCCATTCAAACGCATTCGCTATCAATTGAAGTCCGACAATTCTCAATTTGACTCATTTTGAACATACACAAGGTTGCGCCGCAGCAGTTTTGCTCGAGTGACGGGTGTTACTAGGAGCATGTTTGGTTTCTAAGGTTGACTGTACGTGCCCGTGCTGTATGGGGAAGTAAGGAGGAGCATTGCAGGGCTACGAGTCAGCCAGTAAGGTGCAGTGTAATTAATGCACGAAATGCCTGGGAATCGCAAACCATGAGGCGACACTGAGCTGGGTAATTGTAGGCACTAACCCTAAGTCGCTAAAGAACGAACCGAGGAAGCTGCACTATTGTAAAAGACAGGAGGATAACGCAGCCGCGGCCTGGACTAATAGTTGTCGAGAGGCATTGTTTCAATTCTTTTAAACGAAGACCAAAGGCGTGTTCGTAGTTGAGAGATGTCTGCAATACATAGTGGGGTAGATTATATGGTGGTGGTAAGCTTATAGTATTGTTTAGTAAAACTCAGCACATAAGCACCTACCAAACGCTACGGGCTCACGTACTGAGCCTCATCTTCCGTAGTATAGTGGTCAGTATGCAAGCTTGTCACGCTTGAGACCCGGGTTCAATTCCCGGCGGGAGAGGCGTTGCTTGTACCGTCTTTTTTTCTTTAATGAGTATTTTTTTTTCCTCGCGAGGAGTAAGTTTTCCCGCTTTCATTTGTCTCACCGGGCAGGACAAAACCCTGCTATCCTGCAGCTAATGATCTTTAGCGCTTCCGCACGTGGCATGGCAATTTGATTCAAAAGGCAATTCGGGTCTCGCAGTCTAAGGGTGAGATCCACGAGCCGGTGCAAACTTTGCACTGACTTTTCGCGGTACAAGTTGTATGTGGATTTATATGGGGCGGCTACTTTGTACCATTGTGACCCACTTTAGAGGCGTTTTTTCACCGCCTTTGCATAAGGGAGCTATCGCAATAGTAGCTCTTTCCCTCTATAGCTTTAATATTATAGTCCTATTATAATTTACTAGTAAATATTATATAATTTAAATACCTATTATAACTATATCCTAGAGCACTTAATTATAGGTATCCTTACCCCCCTAAATTTATTAGTCTAATAATAAAACCCTTTACTTACTTAAATTACTACTTAAAGCTTACTATAAGTAATAGCTTAATAGTAATAAGGCTAATATTATTTAAGATATCCTTAAAAGCTTTATTCCTATATTATTAAGGAAATTCTTATTATATTAGTAATCTTTAAATACTATTAAAAACTAATATAAGTAGCTAAAGGGTATTTAGTATACTTTTTATACTATAGAGAAAAGGTTTAGTATAATATATAATAAAAATACTAGGTAGCTTTAAATAAGTAAGTAAATTACTAAATATATTATTAAGACTTATAAAAGATTTAGTAAATTTATTATAATAAAGCCTCTTATTATAAGTTAAGCTATTAAAAAAGAGAAGTAAATAAAGATTTTCTTAGGAGATTATAAAGCTAGTAATATAGTTATTAAAGCTTAAAATACTAAAGGCTTTACTATTATTATAAGGGAATAAGTAAAGATATTAGAAAAGAGCTTTAATAAGTCTAAAGATAATAAAATTAATTCTTAAAGAGAGATTACTAATATATAATACCTTAATAATAAGGCTTATAGTATTATTAAGCTTTTTAATAATAAAGATTTCTTTAAAGTTAAGAATAATTAATAGCCTTAAAGTTAGCCTCTAAGTAATATTATAAAGTAAAGTATTAATAATATAGCTATTTCCTTAATACTAAACCTATAGTACTTATAACTAAGCTTTACTAAGGCTATATCTAATAGATTATAGCTAAATTTATTACTATAAAGTTTATAAAAGTATAAGGCCTATAATAAGTAAAAATACCTATATAGTAGCTAATTTAAGCGCTTTATACTTATCTCTAGGTAATAATTCTATCTCTTTTACTTTAAAGTTATATAGCTTTTTCTTATCTAATTTAATAAAGTTAAAAAGGCTAGTAATAGTATAAATAATCTAAATCTATATAAGAAAGTTATATTTAGTAATACTATAGTAAATTATCTTTTACTTTTACTAATATTACCTAAAAATACACTTTATAACTATTTATAATTATATATACTAGAAATTAAAGAGCTTTTTTTTATTATTTAAATGCTTATAAGTATCTTTCTAGTCTTATAAATAATATTAAACCCTTAAGAAAGATATAATTAAGCTATAATATATACTAAATCCTATATTACTAAGATAAAATTAGCCTTTAGAGATTATAAAAGACTTTATAAATACTATTTATATTAAGGTACTATTATTAATAGAACCTTTAATGCTTACTAGTATATAAAGGAATAATCCCTTAAAGCTTATAGCTACTAGTATATTTTATAAAATATTATTCTTCCTTAACTAGTATCTTTACTACTAATTTAGTAAAATATAGGCTAGAATATATATGCTATTAATAGCGCTAATAGCACTATTAAATTAAAGGAACTTCTTATTTAGCTCTATAAATAGCAAGACTAACTCTAGCTTTAGCTAGCAAACGAAGATTATATGTAAATGCCTTATTGGATTAATAAGCTTATAAAAAATTCAAGATACTAATGTTATAGACTAGCCATAAGACAAGGCTATAGGCTATTGAGATGATATTGAGAAACTTAAGGGAAGAAAGGGAAGAGGGAAGAACACAGGTCCTATACAGGCCCCTTATACCCCCTGATTAGCTTATATCAGCCCCCTTTTCCCCTACACTACTTATACATTACCACTAAGGCTTAGGCAAAGCCTAAGCCCTTATATATACCTTTACTTACTTCTCTTTTACCTATATTATTATTATTTTCTTATTATAACTTATCCTTACCTACTATATCCTACTTATATAGTGTGTTTAAGTTATATATAACTAGTATACATATTATATAGCCCGCTAGTAGGGGGGTTAAAAATCACCCCTACCTATGTAATTAGCCTATTCTTGCCTATCCTACATGTCGTGTCTAATATAATACTATACCCCTCCCTTTATTATCCTAATAGCTCTTATTCCCTACCTACTTAAGGTCCTCCCCCCCTAGCTCTTACTTATATAATAACTATAATTAATTATTTTAATAACTAACTTATTAATATAATGTATTTAAGTTATATATACTAGTATATATATTATATAAAGTTTACTAATATAAGGGATTAATATATTCTCTCCTTATAATTAGCTTATCCCTATTTATCTTATATATTATATCTCTTTATAATATATAACTTCTTCTTTATTATTATTATAGTCCTAAACCCCCTTACCTATTTATATCCCCCCCCCCTATTACTATTATATATATAAATATCCTACTAAAAATCCCCTTAGATTAAACCTTTCCCTAATAACCACTATTCTTATACTATTATAAACCTATCTTATTACTTATTCTTTCTTATTCCTATCCTATTTTTTATTCTACTCCTATCTATCCTAATTATAATATTATTATACCTAAGTCTAGTATACCTACTACCCCTACTAGTAAAAGTCTAGCCTACCCTAAGCCTCCCTTTACCCTATATCTAGCTTAGGCCCTTAGGGAGTTTCTTATAAAAGAAAACTCTAATAATAAGTAGTATACTACCCCTAAGATAG
>AMDK01000669.1:0-14899 GCA_000309355.1 Epichloe gansuensis var. inebrians E818
TGTTTTGGGAGGTCAGGGCCCCCCTGGTCAACTTACCCCTTCATGTTCACTCTTCACCCCTTGTGCCTGGCCCAGCATGCAGGCAACATCCACCGGCATCCGTACATATGTATGTATGTACACAGCCAACCGCCTTGTCTTGCCTCTGGGACACAAGTAAAAAAAAAAAAAAAAAAAAAAAAAATCCAGCCCAGCCCCAGCCCAGCCGTGACATCCTGGCATCCCATCCGACACATCACACAGTTTGTGCAACCCCAAACCCCTGGATCCAGGCAGTGGCTGATCCGTGATCCGTGATCCGTGCTTTGTGCTGGCGTGGGTCTGGGTCTTGGGTCTTGGGGTTTTGGGGAGAACGGGCTGCGACACCAAAAGACACGACCCCGTTCTCGCGCTTTTTTTTTTTTTCATGTTGCATGGCGGAGCCGTGATATGTAATTAGTCAACGCGGCGAGGACCCCGCCTTGGGGCCAAGTCGTCCTCGACCCCAGCCTAGGTACTTATTACTACCGCGTACGACCTACTCCGTACTCCGTACTCCGTCAGAGGGATGTGATGTGACCAATTTGTGGCAGGCAAGAACCAGGACATTGGGATCTCATTCTTCTTTCCAGTATTTCCTCTCACTCCTTGGTCGACCTCGTTCGTTTTCTTGTTTACTCTACTCCGTACCATCAGGCAGTCCTCGACTAACAAAACACCTTTCTTTTTTCTCTTCTTCATTCATTCATCAACTTGTTTGTTTTGTCGCAACTTGTCACCTGTCACCGAGCTGCTTTCTTTCTCCCGATCTCACCCCCTCGCAATTCATTACCTCTACCCTGCCTTCCGGTACACACAGCCTCGGGCGATGCTCTTGAATCAATTCTAGATCTAAATCCTGCACTTGTAATCTTTGCCTGCTGATCAGCTTGTATTATTGCGCGGGTGCAAAAATTACAGTCTGAAGCCAAATAATTAGCTGCACCCTTTCTCGACTGGCTCAATTTTATCCTTTTTTTCTTTTCTTCTTCTGCTGCCGTGGGTGCGTGGATAATAAGAAACTGCTTCGGAAGCACGGAAGTAGTGTTCCAATCATCGAAGCTACCAAGGCTACCATTTATTGTCCCGGGGTTCTCTGCTACCTTGTCTCAGCCAAGAACAGGGAAAAAGGGACAAAAAAAGGAAAAGGAAAAGAAAAGCAACAACATCGTCACAAGAGGGAGACCCTTTTCTCTCCCGCGCATGAATCAGTGACGCATCTTTTTGCATTCTTTCAATCAACTAAATCAAACGGCACGGGTATTTCGCATCGCTTCAATACAATACGCTGAAGCACTGGCACGAACACCGAACACCACTTACATACTATTACCATGACGAACGAGCCCTTGGCCGGTAACGTCCGGAGCTTGCCGTACAACAACAATCTCCGAGGCCCTCGCGGCCCAGTCGGCCCAGGATTTTCTTATGCGGCCGAACTAGAAAATCGGATGCCCATTCGGCAGGAGAAGCTGGACAAGGTTGAGAAGGTCAGTCGCCGCGAATCAAAGTCGGGTTTGAGAAGTATTTTCGGAAGGCCCAGGCCGAGTTGGAATACGCAAACGTCGACGCCCCCAGCGAGTGCGACCAAGTCGACCGGTTCTCGGATGTCTCGAACAAGAATCAATCAATCGCGGCAACGATTTCAGCATGACTCTTCACTACCCACCGACTTCGCATGGAAACCGTTGCCAATTATGACGGAGGGCCCCGAAAGGGGACATTCTCTGCAGCAACACGAGACAGCTCCGACAAGGGAAAAGACGGCAACATCACGATCTGGCAGGCAAACCCCCAAAGACTCATCGTCAAGTTGGTCTTTGCTGCCCTTGTTCAAGGCCTATCCTCAGGCGGTGCGTCACGCCACCCTGCCGGCGACGTCGCTGAATGCAGAAGTCATTTTGCGCATCAACGATAAAAAGAACAGCCTCCAGGCAAAAGGCGAAGAAGGAAAAACAACTGTAAATGCTACACAACCGGACGACGATCGCGTCGAGGGAGACAAAGGAAAGCCCAAGAAAAGAAACCGTCGAAATCAGACTGCCCCAACTGCGGACTTTGAGTGGACCACGAAAACTTATATTCTGGCAACATCGGGATACCTTTTGCAATATTCGGGTGAAGGCAATTTTGACCGGCTACCGGAAAAGTTTCTTCGCCTCGGCCCGTCATCTGCTGCTTTTGCTACCGACGCCATCCCTGGCCGTCATTGGGTGGTACAGGTATCATCCGTAGCAGACGTGGATGAAGTCGCAGCAACAGAATCTCGCTCCATATTCTCCAAATTATCTTTCCGCATGACAGAGCGACGTACTGCGACAAATGTCCTGATGGTTTTCGAAAGCGCAGAAAGCATGGAAGCATGGATCACAGCCTTGCGAACCGAGATAGAAAAGCAGGGAGGAAAGAGGAAATTGTCTGAAACGGGCAAGCCCAAGACTGACAACAACGCCGAGGGACCGCACAGGGAATACAACAGCCAACGGACACTGATAGTCCGAGATCCTTCACGTTTCACGAACACCAGGCCAAGGACTAGCCATCTGCCATCGACGGCGGAGAGAGAAACTAGGTACAGCGAGACGTCGACGCGAACGGCCGGCTCGGAGACCACTCGCAACCAGTCTCTGGACGATAGATCTACCACCAACAGCATTGTATCCCAAGACGAGCGCCAACTAGAGAGTCTTCGGGAGAACTCGAATCGCCTCTCATTGATTTCCTCGGGGCAACGGACATTCATCACATCAACCGGAACGTCTCCAGATGGTTCTCCAACGCACGAAAAGTTTGGAGATGTAGCCGCCCTCGGCATTCATGAAACCACTCGGGCAGATGCAAGAGCAAGACACAATGCGGCTGAGATTGCCACTCGGCGAGAATCCGTGCAGGCCACGCACCCTTTTCTTGACGATGGCAATTCTTCCAGAGGCAGCTATCGAGCCATGTCGCACAGTGCCACCGTCCTCCACGGCGAAAGAAGGGCGTCTCCCGTTGGCGTGAAGCCCACACCTAATTTCAGCGTCCCACATGTGTCGAGTCGTCGCTATTCATACGTCAGCCGACCAGGAAGCAGGGCAGAGACAACGTCCCCCGTCAGGATTCGAGAGAGCGAGAGTTCGCCCAGGAAATGTAGTCGAACCCTGCCCACAGCAATGCAGTCAGCTCATAGACTCTCTGTCGCGACGGATCAGTCTGTGACTACTAGCCCAATAGCAACAGATCGATTACCTTCATATTGTAGTACGTGGCCTACTTCGCCAATCGCAGACCCTCACAATCGAGGATGGCGGTCCGCCTCGCGGGGACGAACTGCCCAGCGTGACAACGAGCCTTTGCCCGAGGTACCTCGCGTCGTCCCAGGTTCAATGACGGAAGAGGTGGTCGAATGGCGTCGCAGCCCCCGCAAACATGCTAGTACCAGTGCGCTTAATCAAGAAGCAATACCACCGTCTTCGAAGTCGGCCGCATTGCCCACAAGACGGCCGCATATTGCGTCTATGCTGGCAACCAACATTCCAGCCACTGAAGAGCCGTGAGGACACAGAACATCATTTCTGGACGTCGGTGATCATGATGATGGACAACAAACTCGGCCCCTGGACTCCAGTCGAGCTGCGAAGCGGGTGAGCACTGGCTCTGTGCTGTCTGAACAATCCTCTCGGTCATATGATGTACACGACTCAATGGCATCAAGCAATAACTCTTCCGCTTCGTGTGTCACAATCACATCCTCGGCAAAGCCCGAGTCTGGGTATTATCTGAACGTCGAACAGACACGGAGATGCTCGTTGATGAGTCGCCGCAGCATGCCTCAAATCGCTGCCAGCGGCCCTCCGCCAGCCCCTCCACCAACGCGGGCTTTACCTCCCATTCCACGAAAAGTGCAAGTCAGGAGCTGAATAAAAAAAAAAAACACACCCACACTACTTCACCGAGGCAATACAACATTGTTTCGTCAACCAACGACCAAAACATCATGACACAAATTTCCTGCTTCAACTTTGCGGATTTTACAGATTCCAGAATAGGTCATGCAAGGTGTTTCGTCCATCCAGCGCGTGGGCCATATCATACGATGTGTCCATGGTTTTTTCTTTTTGTCCCTCTGTGTGGCGACAATACCAACGGCCAAACATTGGTATACTGTCGATTTCCCTTGAGTTTTGTATCTATCCAAAGCTAGAATGTATTGGCGCGAAGCCTCATGAAGCAGAATGCTCGGACGGATTTCCGTTTTCCGGATCTCCAGAAATTGTGTTTCTTTTTTCCTTTTCATTTTCATTGGTCAAACTACGAGTAACGGCTGATTCATGGCATTTGTCGATGATATCACAAAAGGGAGATGAAGGGCAAAGCAGCACTTGATTTTTGGACACAGAGAAAGCATCACAGACTAGATGGTAGGAAGGATTGGAGAAAATTCCAAGCGCTCTTTCATACGTTGACCAGCCGTTGCACTTTAAAGTAATCAAAGAGGTTGTCCTGGATGCTGTGAGCCTGTGGCTGCCTTGAACCTTGTCGGGCGTGGGTGGGTCCAGGGTGGGTATTGGGTTGGGCAATTGCCCAGTTAGGTAGGTTGTACGGATTATTAGCCGGGCAAGAGCAATGGAGACGGAACGAGACACAACCCTGCTCTTTTTTGTCTCACCTAACTTGGTTCCATCATCAATCAATGAGGACTGCTGCCAATTCACCACCACCTTCCGGCTTTTGGCCGGCATGTGCGTGTGCATGTATGTGCATGTATGTGCATGTGCATGTTGACCTCGGGTAGTGCCACAACTGACTACTGCATTGGTTGCACCTTGTTGGAGTGCTTGGGGCTTTCAGAGGAGACATGTCGATGGAGGCAGAGGCGCCGCCGGCTGGAATTACGGAATGGAATGGTCGGATCGTCGTAATTCAAGAGGGGCAAGTCGCCAATGAGACCTCATTGGCATCTGCATAAGCATGGACGGAGTAAGCTTGGGGTCGATCAATAACTGCCCTTGATCCTGCCTGCCACCCACCCCTTCCTTCCTTGGGTCCGTTTCGCCGTTCCCTCCGGGAGGGGTAGATACATCCATCTATCAATCCATCAACTCTTCATCAACAATGAACATGGCTCTGTTACGATGCTTGGTTGCCACATTCTACGCTGGCCTGGCACTGGCGGCGCAGTGCCATGACTTGAAGCCCAAATCGAATCCACAGGTCGCTCCTGGCGTGCAATTCAAAGTCCTGGCCAACGACTTGGCAAAGCCACGAGGCATCGTCGCCGACTCAAAGGGTAACCTCTTGGTGGTCGAGGAAAGTGGACAGGGCATTCGACGCATCGTTTTGAATGATGGCGCTGGGCTTGAGATTTGCATCACGTCCAGCACCCAGCTTGTTGTGGAGAAGAGTGTATGCCTTGCCTTCCCTTGTTGCTTGGTCTCGGCCAGATAAAACACAAATAAATATGCCCCGGACGCTTTGAAGTGCGTGGGTTAAAAAAAAAAAGGACTTGACACTGACCCTGAAGTTGTAGCTGAACCATGGCATCGAAGTCTCCTCGGATGGCAAGACGATTTTTGCCTCGTCCTCCACCAATGTCTATGCCTATGATTACGACGCAGAGAAGGGCACGGTGGGAAACGCCAAGACCATCATCACGGGCATGAACCAAGGTGGACATGGCTCGCGCACCCTGTTGATCCCAAAGCAAAACCCAAATCTTTTGCTCGTGTCTCGAGGCTCCGCCAGCAACATTGATACTGACACTGTCAAGATCGAGTCTGCCAAGAGCCAGATTCGCATCTTCAAGATCGATGAGCTCCTCAAGGGCAGCAGTGCTGTGCAGTATTCGGACGGACAAGTGCTCGGATGGGGTCTTAGAAACAGCGTGGGCGTGGCTGAAGATGCCACCACAGGCTACATTGTAAGAACTATGATTGACGTGCATCTCGTGGGAAGGAACTATGAGTGACTAACTAACTAACTGTATTAGCAGTGATCTGTTGAGAACTCCATCGACGACATGAAGCGCAAAGGGGTCGATGTGCACAACACCAACCCGGGTGAAGAGCTCAACTTCCACGGACTCCCCAACGACACCAACAGTAAAGTCTATGGAAAAAACTACGGCTATCCTGCGTGTGTCGCCATATTCGATAGCTCCAATGTCTATGGGTACCCGGGAGAAGCCAAGACGGGCATGCCAATGGTTGGAGATCAAATGCCTTCTTCTTACACCGACGACTGGTGCAAGAGCCATATATAGCTCCATCCATTACCTTTGGCTCTCATCTCGCACCGCTTGATATCAAATTCAGTCCCGGTGGTCGCGCTGCTTTGGTTTCCTTCCATGGAAGCTGGTGAGTCTTGTTGCAATTTTGTCAGGGCTCTACGAAACGAGACGCGGTTTTGCCAGGACAATCAATGACTGACATGCTTGGCTCAACAGGAACCGCCAGCCTCCAGACGGATATCGCCTCAGCTGTGTGGCTTACTCGAAGGGATTTCCCAAAGCGGACAGGCATAGTGACACTGCAGAGAAAGTGCTGATGTGGAACGCGCACAATGCAGCCTGCCCAAAAGAGTGTTTCCGGCCGGTGGGACTTGTGTTTGACGGCACAGGCAAGAGACTGTTCATGACGAGTGACTCTTCGGGCGAACTTTACGTCGTAACCGGTACAGACACGTGCTAGTACCGAAGTCCTGAATTGCTGCATCAAGAGCGCTGAGTGGGGATTTCGGCGCGCAGCTTGATGTGAAGTGTCAAGCGACGAGGGGCATTAGAGCTTTGCGTAGTAGTATTATCATGGCTTCATATACTGAGTGCTGTATGCGAGTGGTGTAAGTTCAAGAGAGGCAATTTCTAGTGCCAACCTACAAGATAAAAAAACCTCGAACTGTATAGGTCATTTTAGTCTACCACAAGAGAGCATAATCAAAGAATCCACCCAAAAATAGGAAGGCCCATCCATCCTTGTCTAACCAAGACCCGACGTCGTCAAGTTTAAAAAAAAATAAAACGAAAAAAACATAATTGCGGCCAGTGTGACTCGAACACACGACCTTCAGATAGGCATCCGCAGGATTGAAGTTGACTTCAGTCTGACGATCTCCCAGCTAATCTATGGCCGCAAGGACTTGTTGAAAGTTGGGCGACTCAATCGGTATAACAAGGGTTGGGCCCGTCTGCCCAGGGTCAGGGTACCAATACCAGCACAACCCGGGCATCACACCACCCATACCATCATCATAACCCATCAACCGTCCGTCCATCCCAAGCGTCGACGCAATGCCCCTTCCATCTTCCACATCATCCTCCCATCGTGAAAGAAATAACCAAAGAAAAAAAAAAAAAACCTCACACCATTAACTCAAACCACTAACTTGAAAAACCATGCCCGTCCTACAAAAACAAGACGACGATGGACCCGCCCCTCCCCCCCCCCCCACCATCGGTCGCCATCCCGAGCAACCTACGACGGGCTCGACGACTCGCCCCCGCCAGGCGCGGTGGTCGGCATCGTGCTCGGCTCGCTCGCGGGCGTGCTGGTCCTGGTGCTCCTCCTCGTCTCCGTAGTGCACGCCGCCGGAGCAGCGGGGAGGAGCGGGATCCGCCCCCCCGTCGCGAGGGACGAGGTCGTTGTGATTGAGGAGCATAGCCCGCGGCCGGCGAGGGAAAAGGGCCGTAGGCATAGCGGGCATAGCGGGTACAGTGGGCACAGTAGGCACAGCGGGCATCGCGGGCATGGTAGTCGGGGTGGGAGGAGTGATGGGCGCAGACGGAGCAGGCGGCATATGTAAGCTAGAAGGAAGGGAGGTCTGATGGGAGGAGCAGCTTGTTTGTATTGAAAATATTGAAAAAGGGCGCATGGCGCGAGGGAGTTGAGGGTTGACTCGGATGGATCGGGATGGCATTTTGCGGCTGCTTGGTTCGCTTCATTTCAACGAGCGAAACTTGCATGATATATCAGGGACGCGGGTTTGCAATTTGTTCTTCTTATTCTTCATGGTAAATGGCATGGCACTTGGATGAGTATACCCTAATTCGAATTCATATGGGCCACATGGTTGTCAAGTACCACTCCGTTACCCCCCCCACCCAAAACACGCCATCAAATACCTCAGCGCCTGACCATCAGCCGTTTCAAAGGGTATATATAGAAACATGTATGTGAAATCGCGCCGCTCGGGTCCGTGCAAGTAGTAAGCCCTCATCGTGCCCGCACGACACGACACCCTTTCGGATTCCCGATAGTAAGGGACCCAAAATGAGTCCACCTGCTCGTCCTCTTCTCATGCACAGTATGTACAAGTTTGTGTGTGGTGTTACACTTCTCGGAACTCTCCATTTTGCTCAGTGCTTATCCCCAGTACCAGTACCATTGCCATTGCCGTTACTGCCGTCATTGCTGCCGTCATTGCTGCCGTCATTGCTCCCCCCTCCACCGCTTTGCTGCCCGCCGAAAAAAAAGGTGTCAAAAGGATTGATTTGTTGGCCCTCTCCGTACTCATTATGCATGCCATCCCAGTTCATGCCAAACCCGAGATCAATGTTTCCCTGGTCAACACCACTGACATCGCCATCGGGGGTCGCCCCCAGGTTGTGTAGAAATTCCATGGTTTGGGCGTCGGGGTAGTAGTCCGTCGAACCTTGAAGACCAAACTGCTCACTCACGAAGGATCCGCTCGAGCCGCCCCGAGGTGCGTTGCGGCGTGTCATCGGAGGTGATGGAACAAGCGATGGGTCGATCGAGGATCCGTCATCTTGGCTCATCCCATCCGTGGGACTGGGGCCGCTGCGCGCTGGACATTGGCCATTCATGAATGTATCGGTATCAAACGCCTTTTCTTTGGCAAGAGGCGGTGTTTGTCCAGCTGCCAACCCCCCCGCCGCAGAAAGGCCGGGCGATGATGAATTGTCCGACACCGAAAGGTCAAACGGGAACGGTGCCTGCTCCGATCGATGGTGACGATGGCGGGAAAACTTTTTCATCGAGGATGATCCATCTGGAGCCGTAGTCCAAGTCATCGTTTCTCTTCTTTGTCGTCGTGGCTGCTGTGATTGTACACCAAAACCGCCAGTTGAGCTGGCCATTTTAATGGTCGCCTTGGCTGTTCGGTCAAAAGCGTCTCGGCATGTCTCAGCCGGTGGACACTTTTCAATCATGTCTGAAAAGACTGACTTCGCTGCTAGAACCATAAAGTCTACTTCGTCCATGGTCTTTTATTATTATTATTATTATTTTTAGAAAAACAAAATCTGACAGTTAGATAAAAGAGACACACGGTCGTTTGTATGAGACAAGGCGTCTTACCAAGCGACTTCTCACCAGAGATGAGTGCCAGATTGCGTACAAGTACGAGATGCCGGCCATGAAGAGATGATGAGTCGATAGATAGGTATAGCTCACGAGCCCACTCAGATGAAGCTGCCGGTAAATTCGTAGGATCTTCTGGCCTGCTTCCGCCACTTTCAAGTATATGCGATCTTCATCTTCCCCAAGTTCTGCCGTGAAGGCTGATGGGCTGTTCACCTCATTCGAAGGGTTGTATTCTCCCTCAAACATGGCCGGCACACTGAGACTCTGTCTGTACAAGAGTATGATTGCTTGCCAATAGTTGAGTTCCAGAAACTCGGTGGAGAAGGCAACACCCGTTTCTTCCCTCGTCGGTGCCGATGTCTTCCAGTGATACAGTCTCCTGTCAATGTCAATTCGCCATGAACGGAAGGAGTCAAACTGAACTAGGAACGGGGACGGCAGGTGCGGGCGCATCTCGGGGTACATCCTGCTAGAGGCTCTGCTAGTTGCACGGGCAATCTGTGCCTGATTGTACTGAAGAACTTGTAGTATCTCGGACTGCAGAAGCCGCAGGCGGAAATAATGGTGTGCAACATGCTTGTAGCTGGGATGATCTTGGCCGTCCGGGGGCTCTTGGAACCCGGTTCGCGTGATAAACTCGTCGTCCAAGAGAGAGGGCAGTTCAGTGGTAATGATTTCATCGCCAACGCCGAACGGCCTCCCCACACAAGTGCTCACCAATCTGTCGAGGGTATAAGTGCACCACCACAGACGCCGTCGTAAATCGCGGGTCCATAGTCGCCGACCGCGGTCTTGAGCACTGCCTTGTCGGTTTTCCGCAGCTCGAGCATCGTCGGGATCCGCGCTCGGTTCAGGAGGTATTACTTCGACATCTCCTCCATCTTCATGATGAAGCCCTAAATCTACGGCCAATCGTACCGCCACTCCGGTAATATACCTGCGAGCATGAAAAAAAAAGAAAAGAAGCCATGTTAACCAAGTTATGAAACGATACGTCGGAAATTAAAAAAACCAAAGCAAGAATTAGTCTCACCATAGTCCGGGCGGAACGGGCCGTAGCAGCGCAAAATTAGCGAGCAACAGAACCGCCTGAAGAACCTCCAAATAGCCACCACTCGTGCTCAGACACTCTTCCAGATGTACAATGGCGCTGGCATGGTATTCTTCAGGCTGACACGCAGTCTGCGGACGATTCAATGACATTTTAGGATTCCCCGAAGCTGAGGTCTTGACCGGCTCACCAAGAATGACCCCCGAGCCTATGGCAAAAACCATATTAATCATGTATAGTTCGCGGGCCGTCAGCCCCTTGGCAGCGTTCTCGTACGCCTTGTCGAACGTCTGCATGAACTCGACCCGATGAAGTACTGGGATCTGAGGATTGGCGTGCTCGAAATAAAGTGTGGCAAGATGCGTTCCTTCTTCCTTGTCTGGAAAAGGCGCTGGCTGAATGGTCGGTCTCGTGTGAAGGCCAAAGAACGAATCTCTCATTGAAGCGCTGGTGCCGTGTTTGCGGCCGGCGATACGCTCGGCGGTACCCGTTTGCTCAGACACGGAGTACTGCACCGCCGCAAAGACTACTCTGGCAAAAGACACGCCGGATGCGGAGGCCAACGATCTGGTTTTCGGAGGACTCATGATGTTGGCCAGAGCCGGGCTTGGAGGGGCCTTCTTCACCTTGAGCGCCCCCAAGGCTTGGAGCTGCTTCGCATCAGCGCGACCACCAGCTTCGGACTGGCCCGAGTAGCCGCTGTCTGCGGTGGGCGGGGCGTCAGACGGGCGAGAACATGAGTCGAGGTTTTCAGCTGGCGGGAACGAGATGTTGTTGTTCGCCAGCAGTGTCTCGAGCTGCTCTACACGAGTTTCTAGATAGAAAACGTAGCTAGGGTTCATTGAAAAAAGTCAGTACTTGACACTTGTTCTTGTAGTAGAGTTAAGATACGGAGGCATTGAAAACAGCGGGCGAACCTTCGCGGAATTTCCCTCTTTGTGATGGGGTCATAGCCAACGCAGGCGACACCGGCCTTGGCGCAACTGGCGCAGCTAGGAAGCTTCTGGTCACAGCGATTCTTGCGCAATCTGCAGCGATTGCAGGCGCTCACATTGCGAAAGTTGCTGCTTTGGCCAGCTTTGCCGGTAGCATTATTACCACCTGCCGGGGCAGGTTGGCCAGCATCGACAGCAATCTGGTCGCTGGGGCTTGGGTGACCAACAGTCTTGCGATTCGATCCGCCGTCGTGAGAAGACTGTCGCTGTCTCTTCGTCCCTTGCTTGTGGTTGGGAGACGAAGGACCATGCGATGGCATTGCTACGAGGCCTCGCCGATGTGTGTGGCCTCGCGCCGATCGATCAGGTCAAACAAAACGTCAAATGAAAAAAAAAAACAATGCCAACCGCCAGGTTCTCGGGGGATCTGTCGTATCTAATAGCACAAATACAAGGTGCGATTAGCGAAGACGGCTAAAGAAAAAAAAAATCCCCGATTGCTCCAGCATCGAAGTCAAGGCGGGGAGTGCGGAGCGCGGTATGTCTTTCTTGAAGAAAAGATAAGATTGTATTTTTTACTCCGTAACTTGAATAACGGATTAATATTATCAGTAAGGACACAAGCTCCGCAAGCGACCCGCCCCGCCACAGAGCAAGAGCAAAAGCAGAGCAGGACAAGTTCAACAGCCAGAGCAATCGTGGGACATGGACGGACCAGACAGCAAAGAGTCTTGTTGCTGAGGAAAATACTTTGTGGAGCGAAGACAAGCTGCCTGCCTGCCTTGGCCCTCAAGATTCAAGATTCAAGACAGTGATGATAGATGATGATAGCGGAACCCTCAAACGTGGAAAGAGCAACTCTGGACTTCAACTTTGGCTAGAAAAAGCACGGACTGGTTGTGGTTGGCTGCCACCAAATTCAACTCGTCAACTTGCATGCTTCCTTCCTCTCTGGACCATTGTCACGGGAGCGGAAACGGGGCAGGCAGGCCGGGTCGGGTCGATCCACAAATCCCAACGTCTTTTGTCCCAAGGCATATAAAAGGGATAATGTATGCACAAACAAGTAGCCAGTCGGCTGCGCCTCTTTTTTCGTGCAACATCTCTTGATACTACGCGCTTACTTACTCCAGGCAGAATAAGGCCGTTGATCCCCCAAACATGGCGCTTGGACAACAGCACTCTACTCCGTACCGGAGAACTGAATGAATGACTCCCATCTCGCGACGCCGCAATCTAGTTGGTTTGGCTGCCATGTTCAGGGTTGTCATGGTAGTGACTCCAGAACTTGTTTGCGCTGCACACGGAGTCACAGGCACATCTCACGGGACAAACTAAGGATGCAAGTTTTTTTTTTTTAAAAAAAAAAACATGTTGATTTAGGTATGAGAATGAGAATTATCAGACGGCAAAAGAAGATGTGAGAAAGAAAGAAAGAAAGAAAGAAAAGAAAAGAAAACCCAGTATTTGGCTCCCGTTTCGTTTCCCCCCAGTCCCTTGTGCGTTTTCTCGTGTCGCCCATACCTACCCAGTTAGTTTCAGGGCATACCCATTTCAATGCATACCCGCCGTCTATCAAAATCCAACCCTCGTTGCTCCAAAGTCGAATGTGAAGAGCCACCCTGCGTCCCAGCGTCCCAGCCAGCCATTTAGCAAAGGAGAATAAAAGGAAAAGGAAAAGGAAAAAAAAATTCAGAAAAAAAACTTAAAACGCCATATTTCCAGGGTGCCCCACGGAGGGATGTTGCCATTCTTCTCTCTAGGGTCGTCGTGTCCAAAAAGCAGCAACAAAAATTCCAGTCTGTATCAAATTTCCAATAAAATTGCGCATGCTGAAAGCCAAGTAACACCGTTGCCGGTGAATCGAGAGAAGCGAAGACGTTTTCTCGCGTGCTGGGAAGAAAAGAGTAAGTGAAGGCGAAGTCGAAGTCGAAGTCGATAAAATTTCCAAGGAACCGAGGATGATTTTGTGACAAGTTCCGAAAGCTTTGCTTGTTCTGTGACCCCATCATTCTCCGTTCAAACCATATGGCTCAGCAAAAGTCTCAGTCTAATGCCCGCCGAGCGCATCTCAGCATCCTGTTTTGATCCCGTAACGCCAGTCTGCAGTGATGCAGAACCGAAAGCCAATCAACAAAATGAGGGGGTATAGGGAATAAGGCATTTAAACCAAAAAAAAAAAGAAGAGAAACGAAAAGAAGCCATCGCTAATTTAAACATTCCATCAAGAAGTGAAGCAATGGAGACGTCGAGTTGACAAAAGGTAAGAAGCCGAGGTGATGAACTTTGGCGTTCTGTGAGCCATCACCATCATCACACAGTATCGTCATGCTCGTAATCGTCGAGTAAAGGTTCGTCGAGTAACGAGTCTACTTCTCCGGCGTCACTCAGCTGTGGTCCTCCCTCGGAAATTTGAGAGCTTAGGTAGGCCCCGATGATGGTGACAAGCCCACTGAACCACCAAGCCAAGCCAGAATAGCCCGTCTGAAGACCTAGGGAATACAAAAGGCCGGAGACGGTAGGTCTTAGAGCACGACACAAGCTGGCAGTGGATGCGGCGATGCCGTTGATAGTGCCGAGGACTTCCTTGGTCGGTGCCGAGTTGGCGAGCAAGATGGCATTGTTGGGATATGCCATGGTCGCGTACGTGCATTTCCAGACGACCAAGATGTAGATGGCCGGCATCCTGAGATTGTGCAGAAGCAAGACGAGATAGGGGGTGACAAGATACAAGGCGAAGTAGGTAAAGGCAAGTAGACGGAACAGTCGCAGAGATCCGAGGCGCTGGGTGACGGGAGTAACAATCATGAAGTTGGAGAGAAGTGAATACAGTCCCTGCACGGACATGATGATGCCGATAGTCTTGGTGTCTAGTCCGAAGCCGTCGACGAACTTGAAGGGCAGCTCGATTCGTCGACCACCCTCGGGCTCTGCCATGCTGAGGAAGACGGGAAAGAGTTGGTCGAAAGTCATGGTGTGGAATGCCAAAATGCCATAAGACATGATGTTCAGGATGACAGGCTTGGTGAAGATGACCGTCTTCTTCTTCTTGTTTTCTTCCGTTGCATTTGGTGGTCCAGTGACTGCTGCTGCTGTCGGGACAATGGGATGGGGATGGCGTCTCGGGGCCAGCTTGGGAGAGTTTTCGCGACTTTGATACGCCGGCAAAGCTTCTTCGGTTTCCGAGACTTGGGAATTGCTTGCGGACGGTGCGGTCGTGTTGTATCCCTTGATGCTGTCGTGTGCGCCGTGTGAGTCGTGTGAGTCGTGTGCCAGCAGGCTTTCCTTTTCTACATTTCGACACATGGGAACATTGTACACCAGGCCGAGGAGCCGGTCTCCCAATTCACGGCCAGCATCGCGCTGTTGCTTTTTCGAGGCATGGGTTTCCTCGAGGAACAAGAATCCGACAACGACGCCAAAGAGAACGGTGACAGCACTGAAAAGGTTGGGGAGAAGATACGGATAACGATCCCAGATGGTGCCGCGGGGAAACAAGTCCGGATAGCTGATGCAGGGCCGCGCGAGGGCGCCACCGATCATGGGGCCGATGATGGAACTGGAGACAATGTTAGACGAGGCGACGAGGAGGGGGC
>AMDK01000670.1:0-14891 GCA_000309355.1 Epichloe gansuensis var. inebrians E818
AGATTTAGTAAGAGGAAATTATAAAGTCTTTAGGACTAGGACTATTAGTATATAGCCCTATATTAAGAGAGATAGCCTAAGTAAGGCTTTTACTATTAGAAGTAATTCCTAAGATCTAAAGCCCCTAATAACTATAACTATAGACCTTTAGTATACTAGATTAGTATATCTAGGTAAGGAAGTAATAGATTAAATACTTAATAAGCTTTAAGTACTATTAAAGGAGAGAAGTAAGGGTAAATATAAGTTTTACTATATAGCTAAGGTATAATAGTAGGTATTATAAGCTTTATAAATAAAATTACTACCCTTAGGACCTCTTAAGGTTATTAGCTTTAATCTCTTTACCTAATTATAGGCCTATAATAAAGATTAATATATTACTCTCTTTACTTATTATATAATAGGACTTTAGAATATCTTTATAATTCTATTAAAAATAGATATTATATATTACTTTAATTAATTAGAAGCTTATTATACTAAAACCTTTAGAATCTATATTATAGTTATTATTACTAATAGGAAGACTACCTTCTAGACTAAGAAGTAAGAGGCAGAGATTACTAGTAAAGGCATTATTATTAGAAAATCTAGTCTAGCTTACCTATATTAAAATAGGTATACTAAGTAGTCTAGGGGGGTAATAATAATAGTTATAATAACTCTAATAACCTAAGCAGGCTTTCTAGAGAATCTATAGCCTATAGTAGTAGAAGTAGCTATTTATATTCTTAATTATATACCTTAGAAGTCTCTTAACTAATTATTACTATATTAAGCCCTAAATAAGTAGCTAAGGGAAAATAAGCTTTAATAAAGCTATTTACTAAAGAAGCTAAAAGCTTTATTAAATTATTTATAAGCTTTTAGTTATAAGGCCTTTATAATAATATATAATAGGCTTAGGAAGATAAGTCTAAAGCTTACTCTAAGAGCTTATATTAGCTACCTAGCTAGCTATATCTCCTTTACCTAATATTTAATCTAGGTACCTATAATATAAAGGAATTATTAGTTCTCTTCTAGCTATATTACCTTTAATAAGTTAACTTACTATATATAAGAAAAGGACCTTTTAATTAAGAAAAAAAAGCCTTAAAGATACCTTCTTTAAGAGCTAGTAAATAACTATAAGAATAAAGATATAGATATAAGGCTCCTATAGGTATTAGACCCTTTACCTCTAATTTAATACTAAGAGATACTATATAGTTATAATTAACTAAATATAAATAAAAGAGAAAAGGAATTATAGGAATTAAATCTTCTTACTTCTCTAACTTCTCTAGGCTAATAAGTAGATTTTTTAGATTATAAACTATTAAGTATTAATAATTTACTTAATATACTAGAAATAGATTATCTAGGTAAGAACCTTACTATCTATAATAATAATAATAACCTTAAAGCCTTTACTACTACCTTTACTTTAGGAGCTAAGAGTAAGGTAAAGCTATATATATTATAGCTTTCTTTACCTCTTACCTATTATAATTACTTAGCTAAGTACCCTAAAGAGAAGTCTTTTATTAGAGTAAGGAATAAAGAGTATAATTAAGTAATTAATAATAAATTTACTATTAAAGTTAAGAAATTAGAGATTCTAGATTATATTAAGCCTATAGGCCTTACTTAGGTCTTTACTTATAAATTAAATTAATAAGGCTACCTTAAGAGGCATAAAGCTTAGCTATATATTCTAGGGAATTATTACCTTATAATTATTATAGTACCTTTAGTACCTAAGGCTATAGTATATTAAAGTAATAGAGAAGGCTTTAGAGTATAGATATATATATATAAACCTTATAATTAAATTTAATAATAATAATTATAAGCTTAAGGCCTATAGTAATACTTTCTTTATAAATAATATAATTACCTAAAGAAGCTCTTAAGGCTATATTATAAAGCTCTTTAGTAAACCTATACTCTTTAAGGTAGAAAGGTAAGAGATTATAATTACTTTATTAACTAAAGCAAAGCTTCTAGCCCTTTTTTATTATAGTA
The DNA here is from genome assembly GCA_000309355.1 of Epichloe gansuensis var. inebrians E818. NCBI lineage: Eukaryota > Fungi > Ascomycota > Sordariomycetes > Hypocreales > Clavicipitaceae > Epichloe > Epichloe inebrians. The sequence goes on from AMDK01000670.1 coordinate 2,014, forward strand.
AAGAGCTTATTACCTTTAAATAATTATATTAGGAAGTTAGCTTATACCTTAGAGATAATACCCTTAAGATTAAATATAATAATATATAGATAATTTATTTTCTTAAGAAAGAATTTATTAAGCTTACTATAAGACTTTATTATATTAATATTTATTACTACTAGCTTTAGTAAGAGGTTATAAAGGGAATCTTTAATATAGCCTAAAAGGCTACTAAAGAGATAATTATAAATAACCTTATAAAGCTACTTATAGGAAAGAGCTTCCTAAGCTTTAGGGACTCCCTAGGGCTTATATATCTTCTATAGTACTTACTTAGAAATAATCTAACTAATTAGGAGATCCCTAAATCCCTTACTATTAACCTAACCTATTAATAGATTAATAAGATTAATATTAATATAAATTAATTTACTAAATTACTAGATAGATTATAAGAAACCTCTTTTTTATAAGGCTTCCTAGGGGAATATATTATATAATAATTATAGCGCTTAACTGCTTAGATAGCTTATATACTAGGATTTACTTAACTAGTTACTTTCTAGCCCTTTAGTAGTTATATAGTATGTTTTTATATAGGAGGATTACACCCCCCTTAGTCTAGGTATATAGATATTTAAGCGAGCGTCCACACCCTCTTACAGGGTTAGGCAACTGAATCCATGCCCTTATTTCGAACCCTAGCTCCGCGGTCCAACAATTCCTTTAAATACAGTGATGTAAGCTGTGGTATAGTTCCTTCGTCCGCGTGGCTTGACATGACTCGTGCTTCTTGGCATTTTCAAGTGATCAAGTTTGGGAATGTTGAGAGGAAATAAAAAGACATTCCATACGAGAATCGTATCGCGGAATCCCGTGTTGTACTCACAAAGAATTGCTTTGTATTCTGGCAACCGGGAGTTGCGCGAAATCGTGTACACACGGAGTGAAAACGCCTCGAACGACAAAGATGGACGAACAAGCTACCTAGAAATGGCTAAGAGCTAGCTATACCGAGGCTGCTGCATTGGTAACCTGCATCCGAAAGAGACCCATTCGTCATGCAATGGCAATAGAAGTTGCTTGTTCAAGAAGTCTCCTCCAGATTCCCGTACTCTTCTCCTCAACACTGCCCCCACACAGGGTCGCCCGATTGCCAATTATGATCAATCCAACCTTGGCTCGAGTCAAGACTACGTTTAACCGACGTACATCTTTCAAGAATCCAACATCTCCATTCTCATTGCAACGCACAGAGACGAAGACCACTACATCTGCTTCGCGCCCCTGGAAACCGTCGATACTGGATACTTCTACGTCATCAACATCTCTCAGTAGCTTGGACAAGAGTTCTCGTTGGCGAGTGTACGGAGTCAACACGGCAAGTGACGGTCGATTCTGTGCGTCTTGCCTTCCATCTGGCGAGAGTTGGCTTCTACCCCCCAGCAAGAGCTTGCAAATCGAGACACACAGCTCCGCTTGCGCTTGATTAGACTTCGATTTGTGACCAAGATCTTCTCTTCCTGCACTCTCCACGAAGGCAATTCTTGAATTTGAATCACGCTGCTCGCCCGGAGGAGCCTTGCTCGAGCTCTGAGACCAGGGGAAGCGAGACTTGGGCAACGGTCTGTCACGATGATGGATTCCCGACAACAGTTTGCCGGAGTAGAATTCTCGCGAAACAAAACTGCAGATGAATGGATGCATGCGGTATTGCTCGTCAAGCATGATTCTGCCCATGCCGGGAGTTTCTCCTTCGCGGGTATACAATCTCTCAAATAATGAGACGTCAAAGTCGACAGCCAGTGATGTGCTTTGCACAGAGGGTCTCAGTTGAACATGGTCCCCGACCAAGACGGCTTTTGAGCAGCCACTAACGAGTGGTACCAGCGATGCTGGCTCCGTTTGCTGTGATGCTTCGTCAACAATCACGACGTCGAAAGCCTGGCCTCGAAGAAGCCCCAGCCCAGCGCCTATGCAAGTCGTGAAGATGATACGTGCCGCTTTTACTCTCTGCTTGGCTTTCCGCATCGTATCGTGGTTCGTGTAAATCTCCTGTCCTACCAGCGCATCGCAGGTGAATGGGCGGAGGTCATCAGCAACTTTCCTCACCTAAGCACGGATCAGCACCACTTCCACGGAGGTATATGCTAGACAGTTATTACTGCTACTCACCTCTGTGGAAACGCGCAAAGGAGAAGCTTCTGTAACGTCAGCACCGATATCCTTGCCGAGTTGGGCAAGATATCTGCGCATAACGTTGTCTACAGCATTGTGAGTCGGGGCAGTGACCAATAGTCTTGACTTTGTGGTTGACTGTAGAGTTCGAATGATTGCCACGATGGTTTGTGTCTTGCCTGTGCCAAGAGGTCCCCAGATGCAGAGAAGCTTGTTGTCTTGGGAGGCTCTCACGGCGGCACATTGGGTCTCATTTAAGGAGTATTTGGGGACCGACTCAGCGTTCGTTCCTATTTCTTGATTGTCGCTCGACGGGCGGACTACTCCAATAATTTGGTCGGCGACACCACAGCAATCATTCTCAAGAATCGCAAGCTTTCTCACCGCTTCCAACATGATCTGTGTCGTCACAAACAATCCACAGTCCTGAAGTTTCCAGGAGCACTCTTGGTAGAAAGATGGTAGTGGATGAAGGCAGGCAACCTTTAGCACGCTGCTGTTGCTTTCTACCACGAGTCCATCTACCGAACAAGTTCTCTCCAAAACAGAACTCTTGGGCGGACTTGCTGTACTGAATCGTATGTGGGTATTGGCTTTTGGCGCCGTGCCAGGGGCATCGATTCTGAACGAGACTTGCACCCGCTGTTGGCCGGAAGTTGCCTCTGCAGTTTTGTCCGAAGTCATTTTGAACATTTGTTTCAGCACTACTGAGTCCTGTTTAATCTCGCTTACACGATCCAGCGCAATTGCGACGACGTTGCGGACAAAAAATCGCACCTTCCAGGGTCGTCCAACCAGTAGTCGATCGCAATTAGGCTCAAGGCATCCAAGCAAGAGTTCCAGGGCCACATCTACTCGGTGCACCGTCAAAGCCACTGTCTCTACAAGGTCTGCAAAGGAGTCGAGTGAAAGGCTACTTAGATTGCTTAATATGGTCTGAAATGGCGCTACCACAAGTTGACCATGTTCACTTTCTGCAAGGATCATGCTTCTGAGCAATAATGGTCCATTGTTCTGCAGAATGGCTTCAATTTTGTCGGGTAAATCTGACCAAGCTTCAAGCCGGGAAAATGAAACAGAGCAGTAAGGCGCCCTTGGGAGAAATTCCATCAGTACCTGAAGCGTGTCTTCTGAAGCCGTAGCGTCTGCTTCTGGTGTGATGCTGTCGACCAGTTCATTGTAGCACCGGGTTATAACATTCCCCTGCGAATTTTCGATGAGCCAGCCGAAAAGATGGCGGAGATCCGACGGTGCCGTTCTCCGCTTCAGCAAGGCGTAGTTTCCGTGATGGACCACTTCTGCGACTAGGCGAGCTTGCAAGGACCAGTCTACCTCTTTCAGCAAAAGAACATCATATTCCTCTGCTTCGACATCGAACAATGGTAATTCTTCGTCAGTATCAATCATGCTCTCCCATAAGTCAAGGTGGCGCATAGATCTGGTATCTCGATTGCTGATAACGTAGATTTCCTGCAGCCATGAGTTAGCAAGTATCAAGGCTGCTCATCAGATACGTTGCATACCGCAGCGAGTATACCATCTCTGTTCACCCTTCCTACATGCTTTTGTAGCCCGCGGCTGAATTTGTCAAGCGCAATGCTTGCCCTGAAGTCATGGTTAATCCCTGCTTCGATAGAAGCCATCCTCGCTGGTCGGCGATCTTGCCTTCGGCTCAGGTTCCTGTAGGAGGCCTCATTTGATGGGCTGCGGTTGATGAAGATCCATGTATTGCTACGCTTTTCGTCGAAAAGTTGAAATACATTGTCATCGCAATACAGCCGATAACCTTTCTTAGTAGGCAAACACAAGCGACTTCGCGTCTCTGTCCCCTGAGTATGCGGGAAAGCGAGTGCACGCACTCGATCTCCGACGAGAAAGTCGTCCGATTTAACAATCTTCTGTGGTACGTACAAGGCCACCGTTAATCTCTCATTGGGACGGAACAGAATGAGAGTCTTGTGGAAAACCTCGAGATTCCGACAAGCCGCGTCCATAAATGTTGCAAGACGATCCTGGGACGACGTGTAAACTCGCTTCCAGTGCATCCCTTGATGACTGAGCTGAAAATAGTCCAAATCATGCCGCTCAGCCAGCTCGGAAGAGCATAGAGCATTCAGCACCAAGCTTGGATAGTGGAAAGCTGGAGGCACTTGAGCCAAGACCCACGACTTCTCTTCAGGGCCCAAGTCATTCATGTTGAAAACATGTAGAATGCTGGAGAAGGGGACATTCATCTTTCTACACCAAGAGACACTAAGCTTAACCAGCTCGGCTTCGGACATGATGAAATCTTCTCTGGACAGGAGCTGCTCCATATCGTCCAGCGAAAAATCATTACCAAGCTGATCAGAGCCAAGTTCAGTCATGTTAGACACGAGACCTGCCGCCAGCTCGTGAAGCTCGTCAAGAACGAACAAAGGGGCGTCAACTGGAGCTGCAGGGGACTTGTCGAATTTCGCAAGCTGGCTGTCTTTAATCTTGTTTCCATCGACACATTGCGAGAAGAGCCGATTGAGTTCTTGGCATTCCGGGCTCATCGCACCCTTCACACGTGCCCAACGAAGATAGGTATTTTTTACACGACCTAAAGAGGCATTGGTGTATTTTGCAAAGTGCAGAATGCGATCGTCGTCGATGATGGCAGAAAACTGCATTTTCTCACGAACGCCTGGATAATATGCGGCCTGTGCTACTGTAGTGGGAATGATCTCAGGGTCCCAAGTAACAAAGACTAGCTCGCATCAGCATGCCTCCCGATTCGAAGAAAGTACAAATTTATTCTTACAGGTATCGCCATCGAGATCGCCCCCGGACATCAGGTCTGCGGCAGGGCGGTGGCCAACTACAGGAAACACAATACAGTCTACGAGATGAGCCAACTGCGGATGTGCGACAACATCGAATTTCTGCAGATCCCCAGGATGAAGACATGGATTTCTGGTGACTAGGACCTTTGTCCCCTTGAGAGCATAAGGTTGTCCATCGTGATCCATGGTCACTTTAACAGCACATTGGCCTTCCTTGAGAACACCCCAGGCATCGCAGACGCCAAAAAGCAGCCGAGATTGAGGTATTAGTATTCGGCATTTCTGTTCCTCTCTTTTGTTGAGCATCTTGTCAAATTCAAGGCGAATCAATTTTTGGATCGTCGGTCTGACAGCATCGATCGACTCCAAAAGGACCTTCTCGGCCATGTCCGGCTTGTTGAGAAAGCTTAGGAATCTAAATGCTGCCTGTGCGACCCCGGAGGCACTGGTTATGAAATCGAAGTGCTCTCGCTGCTTCCTGAGAAGGATTTGTCGATCGATACCCAACGCATCGAGAAGAACTATGATTTCGTCGTTGAGGTAGCCGAAAGCGTATGGCTGACGGAAGTCGTTAGTGCAAGTTCTGATACCGAAATCATCCGACAGTTTTACCTTGGAGTATTCCACAACAGCAAATGATGTATCTTCGCCACCGCTGAACTTCTTCATAGACTTCCGCATCCGCAGCCAAGGCCCGGTCTTCGCCATGGTAGGATCCACGGTGACAACTCCTTTGTAACCTCGATATCTGAGTTGGAATACCGACGGGGTGTATCTCCTGTCGCGAAAGACGATGCGCGCGCGTCGAGCCAGCTCTTGAGCAAACTTCCTGGCGATGAGGCCGCAACCATCGGTGAAGATGTAATCGCCAGAGACAATATCCGAAATGTCCTCTACTCTCTCCGGATCCACCTTCATAACTACCTGTGCCGTAGAGAAGAGCAGACCAATGCGCTTTGCCTTCTTGGCGACCGTCTTTAATTTGGTGAAGTCGCCCAGCGACTCGATCTGCATAGCAATCCGATCTCTCGGAGCAGCTCTAAAGTAGCATGTTCGCGATTTTAGCTGACTGTTGCTGTGACCATAGAAATTGAAGTGCCTCCCATTCAGAACGATGCCAGCGCGAAGCATCTTGACCATGTAGTCACAGCACTCCCGGCCGGTCGTAGGCTGGGTGACCTCGCTGACACGTCCTTGCGTCATGGCTGAGGCCCGAATGGACCTGAAGTCCGAAAATGACACCACGATGAATTGGTCCAGAGGGGCATCGCGAATGGCACGATTCATTTCGACGGCATCGTAGCGCAGCGTCATCTTGTGTCGCATATCTGATGTTGACAAACTTATCAGGACGATGAGGTTGGCTTGGTTTGCCACATCGGCTGGAGCCAAGGACCGTACGTCGAATACCCATGACGTGTCATCTACAGAGATGCTGTTGCTGAGCAGATACTCAAAAGATGCCAGATTCTTCGCGGACATCTTCATGATTGACATTGTTTTAGAATAGAATTTTCGCACTGCTCGGCATGCAGCCAGCAACCCCGCTCGTCCATGCCATTAACAAAAAAGGCCGACGTTGTGCGAACAAAAGGACCAATCAACGTCAGTAAGAGCTGAGGCAATTAATATCAAAATACAATTCTTTCTTTCCAAAGATTCAACTCCTTCTTTCTGTGAGCACAATAACTCGAAAAGAATATGCAACCTACGTGCATATACATCGTTGGCGCTCAGAGCACGGGCAAAACGACGCTCGTCAACGCATTGGAGGCATCATCTTCTAATTTGAACTTGGCCCTCGATCGACCGGTCATCATCAGAGAAGTTGCTCGCACTGTCTTTTCCAAGTATGACTTCAATGCGCATGATATCAGCACAAGTGCCAAGCGCTGCTCGACAATACAAACATTGATAATGAAGGCTCAGTATTGGCACGAAGAAAGTGCCTTGAAAGCGAGCTCATGGTTCATATCTGACCGATCGGGTCTTGATCCTATCGTATACGCAGAAAGGCATGTCGGCCCCGCCTTCGCGAATGAAATGATGTTGATGGACGAGTGGCAAGCGCTTCGAGACTCATTGGCGCGGTCGCTGATTTTCGTCTGTGAGATAACAAGCGCCTGGCTGGTAGATGACGGAGTACGACTTATGCCGACCGATGGGGAAGATTGGAAAGGCTATCATCAGCTGTTTTGCTCTCGTCTGCATAATCTCGGCTTGGACTTTCGAGTCATTCCATCTACAATGCTTGATCTTCAGGAAAGGGTTGAATACGTTTGGGAAGAGTGGAACAGGAGTATGAGAGAGCGGCTGAAGACTTGACTGCCCCAGGGGTGTCATGTGCCGGGAATAATAGTGAGCAAATGAAAGAGAGAAATACATTTTCCTGATGTAACTGGAGCGAGGCGTTTTCTTGGGAAGAACTCTACTTGCAATCCCCGCAAATATGATTTTACCCTACGCCGACCACGTGAATTCCAATAAGAATGGTTATCAGACCTTTGTCTGCAGCACAAAGATGCTCGAGGCTGGGAGCAAGTCGACAACGGAGAAATTCGATGGCGGCGTGGCGAGGGCATCTCGTGAACAGCTGAGCTGTACGTCTACCATCTACAGGCTGCCAACATCTAAATGATGCGTTGATTAAAACCTGCTTCAGCTTGCCAGAGCTTTGCAACTTGAAGTTACATGCTTTCCTTCTGCGGCTAAATTTCACCTGTCCATACCCGCGGCCAGACTCCATCATGCTGCCCCCGTCCACGGTCGTCGGTCTGTGAGCGTGAAATCTTCTCCTGCGCCGAGTTCCGAAAGAAGGAGGCACTAAGTCTGTGGGTCCGGAACCCCCTTGTCTCGGCAGGTGGAGCCAAACCAGGTACATGAAAGCAGTCATTGGCAGATCTCGACAAGTGTTTCATCCGGTCACGATTGTGGCCGTCTCTAGTGCCACTGCAAGAAACTACATAGACTTCAACTTCATTACAGTAGTACGAGATATCCACAAGTTCTCGTACCAAGTCGATGCTGTTTCTATTGCATCCCGATGTTTCGGAAAAAAAGACATCCAAGGCCCTCAAGTTCGAAAAAAAAAAACACCCTCTCGTGGTTTTCCATCGCATATAAGTGAGTCATCACACCCTGGGTCGAAGTGGAGGACCAAGTTTGGAAGGGGTTCATGGGAATGAGTACCTGGATTCCGTTCGCTCTCGCCATTGAAGCTTTAACGAAAAACGAGGAAGGAATAAGCGCCGATTTCTGCCGTGGAACAGTGGAACAGGCGCGCACCGGGTATGGCGAACCTGACATGCTCAATGGCGTATTCTGGAGAGCTCCTTGACACACCAATGTAATTCGGGCATGGCCAAGATGGCGCGTAAATTGACATCAAGATGGAGCGGCAAGCTGTGCATCCGCTACAGAGCATTGATCGGCCATTATGTAACGTCAAAGGAGTACGAGGGTGCTGAGCATGGAGGGAACTGGCTCAAAGACCAGAGGAGCTGGACGAGGAAATGCACGTATCAGGTAAATTCAGTCTCAAGATGGATTAAAGTACAAGTCGCTGAATGTCCTCATGCTAACTTCAGCGTATACCGTCATTATGCGCTGATGCCCCAATGTGTCCCAAATACGTTATCAAGATCGTACATGATCAAAACTTTAGGTTATATGTACCAAAAAGAAGAGTGATAAGGATAGCACTGACAAGGAAAAATAAAACCCCCCATGGTCATCGCGCCAAGGCGACACCACAAGGAGAATTCCTCCGACATCTCTGCAAAGCTCATACATTACATATGCTGGATTTTTTTTCTGTCTTAAAGAAAGAGAGCAAACCCCAAAACAATACCAGCAGCACTGACAGCCAAGGCAGCAATCCTTCCATCACTAGAAGCACCATTATCTTTATCCTTTTTGCCGTCTTTGCCACTGTTCCCACCATTGGTGTTGCCTTTGGATGGTGTCGGCTTGCTTGAATGCTCAGCTGTTGCGCTTGCTTGGGATGTAAAGGAACCCGTTAAGGTTTCGCCAAGCGCTGGTAGCTTGACGTTTCCGTCAACTCGCCACCATCCGTCCGCAGTCGACGTGGGACAGGGCCGAGTGGACACCTTCTTCGCATCGTAGTCTTTCTTCATGACACCGGTCGGGTGGATGCTAGCCCATTTAGCCTTGAGGTTGTTAAAATCAGGGCTGATAGGGGTTGGGGTGCCTTTGCGGGTAAAACCATCGAAGACGTTGTCGGCCTGCTGAGTAGCGTCAACCTTGGGGCCGTATGAGATAAGTCCGTAGTTGTTTTGCTCTTGGATCCATTCGTATATTATACTGCCGCTCCAGTCACCGATCATTTCCTTGCCAAAGATGGCGTCCTGATCGTCCCATACGCGAGGCCCGGGGACATTACAACCTGTTTCACTAAAGAATATTGGCACCGGGAAGTCCCTGGCCAACTCCTGAAGCCTATTGTAACTTGATTTCTCGAAATTACTGGGATCACACCAGGAATACGAGTTGAGTGCGAAAAAGTCGACAATCTCGGACGAATTTCCTCCACAAGTGAGGTAATCCTGCAGCATGGGGCGCAATTGCACAATATCGGCAGCAGAATAACCAATGGGAATGCTGCGATAGCCCTTTCGATCACGGTAGGCTTTCAGGTCTCGAGCAGCTGCTTTGAGGAAAGGTGCGGCTGGAGAGTCCTCTTTCTTGGCGATGTTTTCATTTCCGACAAAAAAGCCCAAAACGTTGTTGTAGCTGTGGAAGGCATCCATAACCTTGGAATATCTGTCATACTGTGTAGAATTCCAGTAGAGTTCAGTCTGGGAATGGTTAGATGGCGAAGTCAGAGATATTGACATGGGGCGAATGAAATTGGGTACTTACAGCCTCAATGTACGTGTCGAAGGTGTCCAAGTCAACCAGCAAGTAAATGCCCGCGTCATCCATGGCCTTCATACACCCGTCGTGCTTTCCGTCCGCATCCACATGGTACACGCGAATGGCGTTCACTCCCAGTTCCTTCATCAGGGAAAAGTCCCGCTGGCATTGGTCGGTATCGGTGAGAGGATCCTGGGGAACGAGTTGATAGGCAACACCTGATTGGTGTCAGCAACGGAAGAATGGAGCCATGAGATGTTTCGCCTGATCAATCACCTTTTACGAAAAACTGCGTGCCATTCTCGTTGAAAAACTTGTTTCCGTAGGCTTCTATAGGATCAAGAGCCGCGACCGACCTGCCTAAGCCGACTAGGGCTGTTGCCAAAGTGGACCAATGCATGTCAGTCAATTCGTGTTCCTTGTGTAAATTTTTCTGACGGGCGACAAAAGCAAGGCGTTTTTGCAATTCGGGTCGAATTGAAGAAACGTCTCTCTCTTGTCGTAATCTTCTGACCGAGCCAGGCAGCGAAAGTTTAGCAAGCAAGTCTGTGGAGTGACAAAGAATCTTCAGCAACGGTTGTGAGCGACAATCAGCGATCAGGGAGTCAGTGTCGTAAAATCAATCTTGTGGGCGTCCAAAAAGCACAAAAAACGCACAAAAACGCAGATCCTAGTGAGACAAGCACAACACGGTGCTGCGTCAGACTTGAAAGGAAATGCAGGTGGTTCAAACAAAGGTCAAAGGAGCGCTATGAGACGACAGTGGCAAGTGGACGACGACTGAAGCTGCAACTGCAAATTGGCCTGGTTGGCAGAAGAGGAAGGATTGACGCGGATAGACAGAGCCGAGCTGGGCAACAACGGCCCACGCAAGTTGGCCATGACTGCCCAGTGACCAGAGAGAAGGAAGAACAGCAATCGCGCGGCCCTGTCTGACGGTTTGGGGAAAAACGTCATTCATCAGACGGCAACAAGTTGGCGGGAAGCCGACCTTACTAATAAGTTGGACCTTGCAGAAGCGGCAGAAGCCAGAAGCCAGCAGCAGCCATCCATGGCCATCCATTCATTCTGCTTGGTCCAGTCCGGACTCCGCAACGTGAGGAAGGGGCCCCTGGCTGCGGTAGGGGCTGGATCCCGAATTCCCGAAACACGCCAAGGCGGCCGACCTTCTGGGACCTTTTGGCCTTCTGGGGCCGCCTGGCATCGCCGCAGCATGGCTGACGATGACGAAAAAAAGGGTTTCTTCCTTGATATCTCAACAAGTTCGGTGCGCGGAACCAAAACTGTGTGTTGTGTGTATGTGGTGGACGGACTTTAAACCGATCCAAGCCCCTTGCGAGTCGATCGATTACGACCGCAAGATGCATCCAATGCCATCGCTGATGCAACGCGCAAGTCTGCATCCTCCATTCATCATGCTCGAGGTATTTCACCATCTCTGTGGCACCATCCCCGTGGTACGTTGTGAATACGCCAAGGAGTTTGAGACACATTCAAGGACGAATAGAAACATCTGTGTGTCACCCTCATCCATCCGACCGTCCTTATTGTCCAGAGCAGGTAGCCCTGCTAGGCTGTGCTAGCACGTCCAATCAGTCCAGTCAGGCGTATCCTCGAATGGCGCCTCGCCTACCAAGAACTCGTATGTTAACACGCCAAGAGCCCAGAGGTTAACCTTCTCATCAAAAGAGTTCTCCGGGTTCCTCGAGGTAACCATCTCAGGTGATAAGTAGTCCAATGTTCCGCAGTATGTTTTTCGACGGTTGCCGGGCGCATGCACCTTCCATCCGAAATCCGAAATCTTAATCTCGCCGTGAATCCCTACCAGAATATTCTCAGGCTTAATATCGCAATGTATCACATGCTTACGGTGCGCTTGCTATTTGCACCACGTACCGTGCTGTCTTTGGTTCGGAAAACCGACTTGCTTTGCGCAAGTGCTTGTATAACTCGCCGCGGCCGGCAAACTCAAGGATAAGGAAAATACGCTTTGAATCGTGAAAGTGGCCGTATAGCTTTAGAACATTAGGATGCCGCAGGTTTCTCTGGATTTCGATCTCATGCCGCAACTGTCTCTCGACACGCCCTCCTTGTAGTTCGCTCTTATGAAGAACTTTCAAAGCACAGGCAAATCCATGTTGCCGGTCGCGTGCCAGATACACACGACCAAATTTACCTTCGCCTAGCGGCTTGCCGATCTCAAACATTCCCAGGTGCAATACAGTTGTCTCCGGCTGCTTCACAAGAGTGACTTGCTTATTCCTAACGTGCGGCGCTCCTTCCAGCTCGTCTCCACGCTCGGCTCGATTTCGCGCTGCTAAGGATGATGTTTACTTCGCAAGTGCCGCTGTTTGCTATTCTTTTGGCCTTAAAGGGCAATCCTGAGCAAGTTTGACCGGCTCGAACTGTCTGATAACGCTGTAGGGGCTGGCTTTGACTTACTCGCTTTGGTTAGCGTTATTGTGAAAGCTTCGATTTACCAATTGGTGGTCATTACTTTAATGGTCTGACTTCTTCACAGCCTGTTGGCTCATGGAAAGTTGCTGTAAGCGAACCTCCAGGGCGTGAGTTTGAGTCCCCATTCCAACAATTCCGTTGAGAGGAGGTGGCGGGGCTAAAAGATGGTGATTAGAACTGGTAAGGTGGTGAAACTGGGTTCGAGATGCGATGAACTTGCAGTTTCCGGTTTCTGGGGAAAGATGTTCGTTGCCTGACAACCGTTTCGGCGCCAAGCGCCTATTATCAGTGCTTACGTGACGTTGTGGCGTCGTGGCGTGGCGCTGCCACATTTACTAACTTAGCAAGCCCAAAGCCCAAATGTACATATTACACTTCTGGAACAACTTTGGACTCACAGTCACTTACATTGATGTGTTTTGTTGCATCAATCTGTTTCTTGGCTATATTCAGTACTGCTCTTGGCTTTTATTTTAGTACATCACAGGTAGCATCATCATGGCTAATTCGACAAAATCAGTAGCATCTCTCCTGGAAGAATTTTCGCAGTCAAAATCTCTACTGTTTCTAAAAAAAAAA
>AMDK01000671.1:0-14893 GCA_000309355.1 Epichloe gansuensis var. inebrians E818
AAGATTAAATAATTTTACTTATTATAGTACTTCTTATATAAGGTAATTATATATCTCTAGTAGGATATATTTTAGAAAAGAGTTATTAACTTATAAACCTTTACCTTTCTAGTCTTTTCTAACTTTAGTGCTTTCTTTAGTATTATTAAACTTAGAGTTAAAGAGAGAGGCTTTTAATTACTTTACTTATTAAGAAGCTTTTAATCTTCTTATCTTTATTATAGGAAAGTAAAAGGGAGATATAGGATTAAGGGAATAGGGCTTTATATAATAGGTTAAAGGATTATAGGTATAGCTATTATCTTTATCCCTTAGGAAATCTTAGGATATTAGATCTTAGAAATAATAAGCTTCTTTCTTATTATAAAAGAGTGCTTTCTAAGGATTAGATATATAATAAAATACACTAATTAAATAATTAAGGATAGGTTAGATTAGTTATTAACTAGGCCTTAATCTTTTAATAGCCTTAAAGTCTTTATAAAGTCTTAGAATATTAAATCTTAGGAGGTATAAACTTCTTTCTTATTATAAGAAAATACTTAAACTTTCTTAGTATAATTATATTACTTTTAGTAGCTTTTTTATTATATAAAGCAAGTTTATAGTATAGTTATCTCTTCTAATTAACCTTACTAATCTATAGTTATAAAAAACCATATAGTTATCTATAAAGTTAACTACTAATTAGTATTAGAATTATAAGGTTTCTAATATTAGGATTAATTAAATAGCCTAGGGAATAGGTATAATTCTTCTATTCTAGGTATAGTATTTAAGAAGAAAGAAGGAAGGAAAAGAGAGGCTTTTTTAGATTATAAGAAGTGGCTATAAATATAGAGTGTTTGTAAGTTACCTAACTTATAGGTCCCTGCCCTATTAGAGGGCAGGCTTATAGGCCATAAGTGGGGCCTCTGCGTTGCGCGCGCGCGTGGCCTCGCGGTCCGACCTTTTGCCGGGTAATTGCGGCTGCGTGCCGCGATTGATATCATGCTTGTTCTAACAAATAGGTAAAGGATAATATATAAAGAGAAAGTAAGGGTAGCTAGGTAGGTAAAGTATAATATTAGCTAGTAATAATATAGAAATAATTTAGGATTAGTATTATAGTGGGAGAAGAGTTAGTAAGGAAGGCTATTTTTTAATAGGCTAGGGGTAGGGTAGCCTATAAGGAAAAATTTCTTAGCTTACTAGGCTATACACAAGACCCACATAGGCCCTACACATATATATAACACTAGCTATATAATACGCCACTTATAGGTTTACTAGGGGGGCTATACACTAGCCTTATATAAGGCCTAATATAACTATATAATAATAGCTATATATATATACTACTTACTTATAACTTAATAACTATAAAAAAGGGAGGGAAGGGAAGGCCTAAGTAAGGGAGTATATTATAAACTTAAGCTTAAAGGCTTAGGTTATATCTTAGGTTAATCCTAGATCTAGAAAGGGCATATAAAGGCTATAGGCTATGCGTAGCTAGGTTAGGGCTATGCGTAAGCTATATATAACCTATATATATAATGGTATAAAGGCGGATCCTATGTAACCTTTAGCTTAGTTCCTTTCTTCTCCTATAAGGATAATATTACTATTTGGAACGCTTACGAGCAGCAGCCCTAAGGCCAGTTCTTAACACTTCTAAGCGTTATTAATATCCTTATTAATCTAGCCCTCTTTATCTTATTATAGCGTGTTTTAATTTATTTCTACCACTCTAGATCGCTTTAGGCAGTAGACTTACCTTATGTGAGGGGCAAAACTTTTGACGTGACTCTCCGTAGTCTAATACATAAGCGCCCTCATTTGTTCCTGCCTAGCCTCACACTATCCAATTATTCTCACATTGCTAATGGACTTGTTAATATAATGGATTTGACGAGCTTCCTGACGGGCTTCCTGACGGGCTTCCTGACCTTGTTGATTAACGAGCCCGTTGACGAGCCTATTAACGGGCTTGTTAACGGGCTTATTGATTAGCGGACTTCTAACAGGCTTGTTGATTAATGGGCTTCGGAAGGGCTCTGTTAATAGGCTTATTAATATAAGGGATTTTACAATCTCTTAGGAGCACGGGCTGTCCTCGCCCCACAGACCCTCCTGCTGGCGTGAATGACTAAATAGGGTATAAGATTAGTAACCTAAACATTTTGCTAGTAAAGCCTATACTAATTATTTTACTAGGCAAGCTGCGTTATAAGTCAGGGCGACGGAGTGTGGGCCAGGTGATCAGGCTGCGGGCCACCCTAATCGGGTATAGTGCGATGGATTCTTGCGCCTTGCTGACAAACGCTGATTGGCTAGAATTCACTTGATGATTCTAGACACGCTAGCATGGGACCTTACCTTATCACGTGCTAAGATTGCAATTCTCAAAACCTGATTGGCTAGAATCCACCCTAAAAAGCGGATCCCGCTTGTAGTTAACCTAAACCGGTATTTTCTTAACCTTACTAATGTAAAAAACGCGCTAGTTATAGAATTAGCCAATCAGAGGAGGCCAGATGCAACCACGCTAGACTAATTTAAGTAATTGTGTTCTAGCGTTCTTCCCAGCGAATCAGCGCCCGGTATTAATGTGGGCCTCCTAGCTAATGCCGAAGCTTCTAACCTGATTCTAGCTAATCAAAGCTCGCCAAGCAATTGATAGGAACACGTGCCACGCCCCGCGCTAAGCCCAATTAGGTGGCCCACAGCCTGATCACCTGGCCCACACTCCGTCGCCCTGACTTACACGCAGGTATGTGCGCCGTATGTGCGCCTGATAGCCCCTTGCAGCCCCCTAGGCGGTTAAGAGAGGCAAAAAAAAAAATCTTAACCAGTCGCCAAAGAGTATTTCGCAAGTAACCAATCAGAAGAGACGTCTCCACAGCACAGCCTCGTTTTATAATAGAGGGAAAGCTTCCTGCCCTAACCTCCGCACACAATGCTTCAATCAGGGCGCTTCGCTTTTCATAATCAGCATGCACCTAGTAGGCTAGGATATGTATAACGGCCATATGCCGTTCTGCCACCTAAAAGGCTCCACTCTGGACACGAGACGAACTTTGCTAGAGCCGAGATTTACTGTGTGCCTAGAAGGCTGTACGGAGCGAAGATAGCTCAGGTTCACAGCATATGCAGATCTCACGCGCAACGGGGTCGTGGCTGCAAACTGCATTGCATTGATGAGTCTACATGTAAGGGGTACGGAGCAGTGGTAGGTTCCCCACATGTACCACATGCCACCGATGGTGATTCTGCACCAGAAACCTCATTGAGTCTCTCTTGGGGAAGATGCCAGCTGGCTGTCTGGATTCTGCAAATCGACAATGACAATGACAATGCCGACAGAAAGTCGAGTGGCGCCAGAAACGGCTGCTGGGATATACCTGACGGCCGTGACTTGTGTGGCAACCCTTCTCGTAAGTTCACCCGAAGAGCAGAGAATGAGAAGAGCAAGAGGAAGTCCCATCACCACTTCGCACGACCGACTGACCGACTGTATGTATTCCGCAGGTCACCGCCATCATCTACCACAGACTATGGCTACACAAGCTCGCGAGGTATCCAGGCCCGTTCCTCGCCCGACTCTCCTCCGTTCCAAACTGGTATCATGCAGCCAACGGAGACAGACACGAGTGGCTATACCGCCTTCACACACGCCATGGTTCGCAAAATCTTCCTCTCAAGTTGTTCCCCCTCCTCAAAAGTCTGGCAAGGAAAAAAGAAAGAAAAGAAAAGAAAAGAGAAGAAAGAGAAGGCAATCTCTGACGGCACAACACAAGGTCCCGTAGTGCGCTTCGCGCCAAACTCCCTGTCGTTCAACACAGCAGAGGCATTCGATACCATTTACAAATCGTCAAAGACAAACGTCATCAAGTCGGACTGGTACCAATGCGTTCGCGACTCTGCAGGCGGTTTCGAGAGCACCTTTACCGCTCGACAGACGGCCCGCCATGCAGTGAAGCGCCGCCTTCTCTCGCATGCGTTTTCGGAACGCGCTCTGAGAGATTACGAGCCCAGGATCTGCGCTCACATTGAGGCCTGGATCGAGGCTATCCGGGACGAGATGAGCGATGGCGGTCTTGTTGACATCGACTTGGGGCAATGGTCCAACTACCTAATATTTGATATCCTCGGCGATCTAGGCTACGGGGCTTCCTTTGGACTTGTTACGACGGCAAAGAATCGCTCCATCGTGGATTTGATTCCCAAGGCAACAGGTGGTTGGTACTCTGTAGGTCAATCATGTCCACGCTATTGTTCTGTTCTGTTCTGTTCTGTTCTGGTTTCCCATATCCTCATCCACTTTCAACAACAACATTTCCCCCCTTCGTGTACAAAATACAAAATACCCCAAGTGATAGCAACTCCAACACAGAGACAGAAGAAGCTGACAAACTCCCCCCCTCTTACCCCCTACAGCTGGGCTACCACCCCTTCACCAAGCCCCTTCGCCACATACTCTTCCAAACGCCCCTGGGTGCATATCTCGGCGGCCCATCCTATCACCACAACATCCAATTCCGGACCTTCTGTCTCAGCAAACTCAAGGAACGTCGTCAAAAGGATGCCGAAGCCGAAGCCGTACTCGCCTCATGCCCCTCCCAGCCCGCTCCCCCCCGCGTCATGTTCGCGCACCTCCTCCACGGCCGGGATCCCGAGACAGGCGAGGGCTACTCCACCGGTGATCTTGCCTGCGAGAGCGTTCTTCTCATGGTAGCAGGATCGCAATCCACGGCCGGCGGTCTCGCCGCCATCTTCTTCTACCTGGCGCACCACCCCGCGAAGCTGGCGCGCCTACGGGCCGAGATCCACGGCACGTTCTCAAAGGAACAGGATATCCGGTACGAGTACGCGTCGTGTGCGCTGGCGACGCTGCCCTACTTGCGCACCTGCATCCACGAGTCCCTACGCTTGTCCCCTCCCACGCCCGGCCATCTGCCACGCGACGTGGTGGGCCCGGACGTCGTCGCGATAGATGGACATGCCGTCCCGGGAGGCACAACAGTCGGGGTGAGTCCCTACGCCGTTCACAGAAACCCATCATACTTCCAAGACCCGCTGGGTTTCGTGCCAGAGAGGTGGCTGGCGCCAAGAGACAGAGACGGACGCGGCGGTCCGATGGTGGGATTCGCAGCCTTCAGCGCCGGGCCGACGGGCTGCATTGGGCAGCAGCTGGCCATGGTGGAAATGTCGTTGGCTGTGGCGAGGCTGCTCTGGCGATTCGATCTGCGGCTGCTGCGTCGAGGTCGAGGTCGAGGTCGAGGTCGAGGTCGAGGCGCGGACACGAGTCAAGAAAAACCCGTCGAGTTCATCGCCAAGGATCGGTTTGTTGGGTAAGCCGAGGGTCCTCGGGTGCGGCTTGTGTCCTGCTCGCCCAGGGAGGATGCTTGAATGAACTGAACTCACTTTCATTGTACAAGAAAAGACTGGCTGTATATTTTCTTCTCTTTTTTTTTTCTTTTCTTGTTTCCTTTTTTTTTTTGGCTACGAATCGTGTTGAATCAACGTCCCATTCAGATCCACATGAATAAACCTTCTTCCTCCCTCCACACCGTCATCCTCATCCTCATATCTCATAATCTCACCGTCCAGTCCAATTCAAGCGATCTCCGCCTCAATCACACTCTCTACCGACTGCGCAGGTCTCCAAATCTTGACGACCCTCAAGCCAGCCCTCTCAATCAGTTTCCGCCATTCGCTCTCATCTCTCTCCTTCGCCGACAAACACGCCATCATGGTGATGTCCGAAGTCGTCACTCTCGCCGACGGCTTGACCGCACTAATCAAGCTCTCGTGAATCAGTAACCGGGAGTAGCCTTTTTCCATGGCCTTGGCGACATGCTCCAGAATCGTCACGGCCTTTTCATCGGCCCAATCGTGAAGCACATTGTGCATCAAGTACGCTCTCGCGCCCTTGACGGGCTGCTCTGTGAAGAAGTCATGTCCCTGAGGCTGAATCGCCTTGGATAGCTGCAAATCCTTGACCACCTCTGGCAGATCTTGTAGAATGAGACTCCCGTCCGGAATGTCCACATGGCGAGCGCAGAATTTCTCCAAGTCATGCCCTTTGCTGCCGCCAATATCCACGACGAGCGCACGATCAGGCTTCTCCCTGCCCGCTTCGACAATCGTATCCGTGGGGTAGACCTCTGGCCACGGCGTCAGGTTGTACTTGGAATGGCACTGCATCGCGTCATGAAAGTGGCTAGCCAGCTCAGGCTCCATCATAACATCGTGGAAGAAGCCGTCCGGGGTGCCCTTCCAAAATTGCCAATTGCCATCCGTCACATCCGTAGGGTTCTTGTACCCCTTCTCCTTCAAAAACGACGGCAAGCTGACGCACATGGGGTTGTTCAGCCCGCTATAGACCTTGCCATATGTAGACGGCAAGGCGGGGTCCTCGGCCAGGGCTTTGGCCCAAGCCGTCGGCGCGAATGTGTCCTCGGCTGTCTCTGTGACGAGGTTCTGACCCGAAATCTGCCTCAACATGCGCCGGATGACGAGAACATCGGCACCGACAAGCTCGGCGAGCTGGGCAGAAGTCTGGGGAATGTGGCCCTGTTCCGCCCATTTGGTGAAGATGCCGACGTCGATGAGTGTCTTGATGGAGGCATTGGTGACCGGGTTGACCCAGTTGTGATCCCAGACAATGTCCCAGGGCGACTGGACCCTTCGCAGGGCTTCAAACAGGCCATCTCTTGCTCGAGTGCGCTCTGCCTCGTTTGCGAATGAAGATGCACATGTCTCCCGGAGAGTGTCCAAGAGCTGGTCTGCGGACGCCATGGTCTTATCAGTTCCTTTCCTGTCTTTCTAGATGTGACTGATATGTACGCGGGGAGAGCGCAGGAAAAGAGGGAGAGACAGTCTCAGGTAACAAGAAGTACAGCGAATCCTTCCAAGGAATTGTATGATGAGAAAATCGGGGCTTCAAGTTGTTCGATGCGGCCCTTTCCTTATCGCAGATGCGCAAAACTCCGTAAAAAGGTCCCTTGCGGACTAATTGTAATACCATCCTGTTCCAGCTGCATGCAGTCCAAGCCGGTCTGATTGGAAGGAAATCTGCGAATGAACATTCACTTGCTCCTTCCCCGCCGTGAACTGGTGGCCGATGGGGATCTCGAGTGAAGTGGGTAAAGTAATTAATTAGTCCTGTTTGGGATGTCATCTGCGATTCAGTGCGGAGAACTCCTTCCTTTTGACCAGGGAGTCAACAGCCACCGAGCAAGCCCGCCGTTGAGTTATTACCTCAACGGCATAAAATTATCCGTGCGCCATGTCAACCAGCCAAGGCGCCATACCATAACATGCATACTAAAGAAGCAAGCAGACGACAAAAAAGGCTCAATTGTGCACATTGTCCGGAACAAGACAACGGGGCTTGCCTTGGGTCTGTGATTTTTCAGGGTCCAAACCCCGTACTGCATGTATTCTGTGCGGAGTACATCCCAGGGAACGTCCAAGGAAATGGGGAAGCTCTTGCTAATAATACTGCATTGGTGGCTGTGTGCCTGCCGCGCGGGGGACAGATTATCTGCGCCATCGTGGCCCCCTGTTGACTTTGCAGCTAGGGAATTGAAAGCTCTCTGAATGTGGCATACATACCATATATCTTACTCCATACTTCAATCGAGGTATTAGTAGCATCAAATTAATCTATCAGGCGATCAACACCACAGTGCAGATGGCCCGAGAAATGTCCATCATTAATTTATCAGTCTAGGCCTTCCTTGCTTTCCCAACCGCTGAAGAAGTCCCATGAGTCATGAATATTGATTCATGTACTTCAACACCCAATCGGCGTAAAAGGCGAAGGCAAAGGAAAAGGGAAAAAATTCATGTTGGGAATCCACAACGGCACTAGGCTGGGTCTGCCAGACAGATCCCGTCCTGGCCTGCCGCCCCTACTAGTAGGTATATACATGTACGGTATAGCTCGGCGAAAGGACCGGTAAGTTCTCGGGCCAAAAAAACAATGTCTCGGTTTATGCTCCATAAGTGATACCTAGTTTTCCGGGGCCCTTAGTCCGTTGTAGGCTCGGTTAGCAAAACAGGCCAGACATGTGCCCCAACCTCAAAATAAAATCACTTCAATGAAAAATACTTTTTCTTCGTGTTCAGAATGTTATAACATACAACAGTGATTTTCTCTTGTCCAAAATAGATAAAATTGAACAAACAGATTAGAAAGATATTCGCTATCGCCGTAATCTAAGCAATTTCAGATTCCGCAAACCTTCCAGCCCGGCTCATGTAAATATACTACTGGGAACCTAAGTGGTCTCCAAGCTCAATCCTCAGACGCCTAATTCGCACTCGCTGTAATACACGTGATGTCGCCTACCGACACCATGCTCCTCCGCTCCCCCTCTTCCTGACGGAACCTGCATGGCCTTGTCGTTGCTCACAATGGTTATGTGGCTCGCCTCGACATCCACTGCGCTAGGTTTTGTTACAAGTGGAATATCGTCCACACTCGAATGCATGCCGTTAACGGATGTATGCTCGCCATCGTCTGGTTTTTGTCCCTCGTATCCCGACCACTGCCCTACGTCTTTCCTAGAGCGTCCTTCACAGCTACCGGATGGCTGTTGAGAGCTTCGGGCTGTCGTCACTTGGTCCTTGATGAGACGGATCAATGGACCTAGAGTAGGGAGTGACGCGCATATCAATAAAATCGCGCCTTCGGCAACGCCAAGAATGTCAAGATAAGGCACCGGGTCTGGGAGCAAAACGAGTCGGGTCAGTAATGTCTCGAGATGCGAGCAAGGGGGACTTGGGTGGGCACTTACAAGTCGGGTCTACCGCGAGAATGGAAAAGATTTCTCCGAAAATCGCCAACTTGTAAATAGAAACAATGCAAGCCATGACGCTGAGGCCCAAGGCTATTGAGACCGCGATTCGTGACTTGAGAGGCATGTTGAGCCTCATGACAAAATATATCGGGTACAACGCAAAGAAGATGTCGAGAAATGCCGAGTAAGCAGACGTGAAGTAGCCCAGATTCGCCAAGATACTGACCGAGGCGCAGGACCCTGGAATGGTTCTGTCCCATCCTCGCTCAACGGGGTCACATTGCTTCCACCACCAAATCGACGTAGCGAGGATGCAAGCCTGTGAGGAGACCGCGAGGCCCCAGAACACAATCGTCGTTTTGATGCCATAGTTGAGAATCCTCTTCAAAATAGCAATCATGGCAAATTTTGGGAGCGAGAAGGACCAGATCAGGACGGAGCTGATGATGATATTCCATCGGTTGGCTTGGACGATTTGTTCAGGCTCCAGTGCGGCCATGTGTCTCCCTAGGCCGTGGGAGGACCCGATGGTCACCAATACGCACGTTACCAGCAGTACCACAACGCAAAAAACAGTGATGTAGTCATCCAAGCCGAATCCGCCGTGCGGCCCTCGCTTAAGAAACACTCGGCAAATGACGCGCAAGGTGACAATGACTGTAGCAAGAATGGACGATTAGAACGACCGATGACTCGTTCCATTGTTCCATGGGTAGATGTGATGTGTACAGCATCCCCTGACGCAATACACAAAAGAGAATTATGGTCGTTACTAACCGGCAGTGACGGCGAAAAGGGCCCAGCAGGCTCTATCCGCAACATGGCCCAAATCCTCTACTTGCCATGATGAAGACGCCATATCAATTGTCGGCTATGTGCTGATGCTGGAGAAGAAATTTGAAGAAATCCGCCACTTCAGACAATCAAGGCGACAATTCGTGTGATATCGACAATGATGTCGGCATGTCGACCTTGCCTGGTGTCTCTACAGCTCAACCAGGTGAAATTACATACCTGGGGGTGAAGAGGGAATGTCAGGACGCGAGGAGGGGAGACGCTTAGTCTTGAAGCACAAAAACTTCAAGGAGGGAGAACCAACAGACAGAGAAGAAAGAAGAAAGTCTCCGGTAGTTTCCATCAGCGGGCTGGTCCCTCATTCGTGTTGGATGGGATAAGTATGTTGCGCAAAAACCAAAATAGGTGAAGAGGCTGTTTAAAAAGAAAATAAAAATAAAAATAAAAAAGAAGGGTGTCACCAAAAGCAAAAGACGGGAGTAAGAAGAAGCGAGCCAGTGGTGAGTGGACAAGAAAAATGCACGAGAGTTACTAACATGGCAGTACTCCGTACTCCGTACATGCATATGATATGGGTGACCATCCTTATTATTAGCTGGCTTCTTCCCAATTACTCCGCAAATTATGTCATTCTTGCAGTGCTTTGTCGCGTGGATGATTCCAGTTTATCAATCAAACCCAACGGCCGTTTGCCGAAGCTGTCGAAGCCTGGTTTCGTGTCGATAATAAGTGAAAGGAAACAGGCAAGAAAGCCAATCCAAGTCATAAGCCCGGGCAAGTGCGGAGTGAGTGGCTCTTGATCTCCAGTGCGGCTCGGGAGGCGCGTTGGCGCATCATGATGACTGGTCTGGTGGAGATGACACTTGAGAGCGCCTTTACTCCGTAGAGACAAAAGCAAAAAGAAAGAAGGGGGTGATGAGCTAAAACAATCACTGGCGATCGATTCCGCCTCGAGAATAGTCCAAGTCTCGTCGGAAACTTTTTCCATGTAAACTCCTCCCATCTATTTTAGCCAGTTGGAAGAAAGAGCAAAGCCTGCGCACTTTCCTCACGGGCCGAACGAGGCGAGATATGGGGCCCATGGTGGCTGGCAATTGGCTGGAGTACTCCGTAAGCCTACATAATACATGTACATAAGCGGAATCAACGCTAAGCACGGACTTTTTTTTCCCTGTAGTCCCATAGTCCACGTGACTGAGTTTGAGTGCGTGCTACGGAGTCGTCGATCATGGCTCGACAAATTCCCCTGTCCAATTGAACTTATCTGACGGGCTTTAATTAGCTCATCGTGCCGAAACCAGGGTTTCGATAGCCCGCAGCGCCAAATTTGGGGAGCTACAGTAGAAAGAATTCCGATTGGTGAGACCCTTATTAAGCGAGTTTTGTTCAGGTCATCATAATGTGATGATGTCGTCCATCCGTCCACGAGGCGAGCGATGCTACCTTCCCCTCCTTTTTTAGGGCTTTAATATATACTGAGGACAGCTAGACTGACTGGAGCAGCATCACGGACCTTTACTTTGATTTACGGGGGCAGCTGTTGGGCAAGACAAGCCTTCTTGGTCGTGGTGGTCGTCACAGGCGCCTTAGTGGTGCAGTCGCTAGAGTCCGTGACAAGTGACGACAACAAGTCTTGGCTGGTGGGCAGGTCTCGGTGTTCCCAGCAGCAGGGCAGGAATAGCATTATACCGAGGAAAATATGGCACACCCAAATGTGCGAGCCGGGCTACATACATACATTCAAAATGGGCCATGACTTCGTGACGCTGGCGGCCGTTTGCTCATCCGAAAAGGATAAACTTTGCGGCTGCACTATGCCCATATCAAATTTGTCATTGGGGGGTTGATCAAGGTGACTGCGCTGGTGATTCTTTTCTCACAACGGAAATCACCGTCACGACTTCGTGCAAAGGCGCAACGTTCAACAGCTGCCTGCAACTGGTGGCGTCAAAAGTCGCTGTGCTGCACACCCAATGGCGATGCTCTGATTCAAGAAGACAAGTGCGACGAAAATCCATGCGAGGAAGACGGGACGGCTACTGTGAAGACGATCTCGGACCAGTGGTTGACGGCTGGAGTAGACGATCAGTCGAGGAGTTTCTTATGCCACTTATGAAGACCCATCTCCATAATGGTTCAATGACCTTGATGAGCAACACGCTGGAGGTGCCAGACCTGGATTACCAAGAAAGCAACAATTGCCCATGATTACCAAGGCCCTCGTCTGAAATTCCGCTCCATACCCATCCGGAGACAAACGAGACTGGCTCCTCCGTTTTGGAGGAGGGTTGGCTGAGATGAGCCCAAAGGGTGCATTCATGAAAGACAGCCTCCAGTGCCAAAACATTGTCCTCACTTTCCCACAAAATCGCGGGACTCGCCTCCAAGGGGCTTCAGGCGGAGCACTTTTTCGAAATCCAGATAATAAAGCAGCTGCTCGAAACCGCCATTACCGGTATCCTTCCCAATGTTTCTCTCGGCAACGTCAGCGTCACGCCGGTACTATCAGCCCCATGACTGGTATTCCTTCAAAATTGGGCGCCGCCCGACATCACTCTGGCTGGTCGCATAATGAGTGCCATTGACAACTGGGGTAATATGAAGAACCTGCTTCTTGTCCAAGGCAATATCAACTGGGTTAAGGGTAAACTGTTTCGCTTGCATAATCCCATTGCAGAAAAGACATTGAGCAGGAGTATCAAACAAAGCACTTGGTGGGGACGTCCCTCACTCAAGCTCAACATATCTCGAACACCTTGCAAAGTGTAAGTTTTGTCTTCACAGGTTTTGTCTTCTGCCGCTTACAATCTAAATGCATTGGCGGCTACGTTGGGAAATGTTAACTAATCCGCAACGGCAGGTTTTCGCCGTCTTCAGCTACATGAATGATGCCTACTCCGAGATCACTAAGTGAGAATCCTTCCAACAACTCGCTGCCGAGATGTGACTCCCTGTCCCAATCGCCGTTTCGTACGACGCCATCCTCCTCCAAGCTCAAATAGGCTAACATCATGTCTCCCATCGCCCACGAAGACTCGAACGAATCCGATGAGGGCAACGGGTGATACATGCTCGAACTACTCATATCCCCTCCTATCCCTGAAGTGTACTCCACAGATATGGGATCAGTGTCCCACCTGTTCCGCGCCAACAGTTGGGTGGTGGAGACAATATATGAGGCCTCGGAACTTGACGATGAACGATCCGGTAAAGAATTGCCTGATGCTGGGAATGAATCAACGGGAGTCCGAGTCGACTCCCTTCCGAAAGGATATGATAAAGAGTGTGGTACCCCTTCGGAGGTACATGTACCTGATAGAGCCCTTCCAGGGCTGTGATCGAACGGGATGCCGGCCTGCAGCCTTGATGGCAACCTCTCCCGTGTCTGGTTCATCAACAAGGCAAGTGGGCACTGCATTTTTTCGCCGCAATTGTTCAAGAAGCAAGACTCATATTGCTGGTATGAAGTTTCTATAACTGGCCAAGCTCGATGGACCAATGGAATATCGGTGCACGTATTGCATTCGGCTATCGCAGTGGACAGCGCCAGCCA
Source organism: Epichloe gansuensis var. inebrians E818 (assembly GCA_000309355.1). Lineage (NCBI taxonomy): Eukaryota > Fungi > Ascomycota > Sordariomycetes > Hypocreales > Clavicipitaceae > Epichloe > Epichloe inebrians. The sequence continues at coordinate 13,141 of AMDK01000671.1, forward strand.
CGGGATAGTAATATACCAACGAAATCCCTCGCCACGTGGATCCGAGTACATCAGCTGGGCTTTCTCGAGATTGTGCAGGGTTCTTCGTAACAAATCGGTGTCACCGCCACGCAATGGTGATGGTGAGGATGCCGGAGTTTGGACGCCTGAAGTCAATTGGTATGGAAGCAACTCGGAGAGCCGCATGGCAGATACGAGGCATTGTGTGCTATGCCATGTGAACCAAGCATATAACGATGATTCGGGGTCGCAGAGATGCACAAGCACCAGTGCCTGTTGCTGAAATTGACTGACATACTTTCGACGCTGCTCTTGATTGGGGAAAATGGCCCATGCCGGCGATGAAGCACCACTGGTACTCCTGGACACACCGTCAAGCTTTTCCGGTTCGGGAAAGTTCAGCAGCCGCCCCGCTACTTGGGCGCGGTATGTCACGAGAGCAAATGTGGTCTCGGTGAGCTCCTCTTTATCAGGAAGCTGCTCTGAGGTGGAAAGATCGAAGTCGAAGTCGTTAATGTGGCGAACCTTGGAAACTGCCAATTCGGCCTCCTGGTGGCTGATGAGTGGTTTGGTGGATTGTGCAAAGGAGGCTTGCAAGTCGACAAGACAGATTGTGAGCCATAATCGCAGTCTCATTTGTTGGTGGAAGAATGGCTCTGCGGCAGTCCCATCGCCCGGCTCTTGGTTTAATCCCATGGCAATTGCAAGTCTGACAGCCAGAGCCGCCAATGTCCAAACCGCAGTGCTATTTTCTCCTGATCTCCTGCCGATCTAGGGAGTGAACAATTCGTCAGTGGCGTCCGTGGCATTGCAGTCGTCTACAAGAGCACTTGAGGACTTACCAAATAAAGAACAAAGGACTGGAGGACGATCCTGTCCCGCGTCGTCAGTAAGCCAACTCTCTCGATGGCAACTTCGCATAACCCGCGGTACGTCGAGACAAGATTGGACTTGGTCGTCTGGAACATGGCTTTGCATTGTTCCTCGGTCAATGTATTGGCAGCAGCATAGCACACAGCAGATTCGAGGGCTTGAATGGAGGTGTGGTCCTCTGGATAGCCCAGATACCTGTCGCCATCCAACATCCACTTGCTGAGTGAAGGTCTGTGTAGGATTTTGATGATGGGATCCACGTTCCGCAGGTAGACACTGCAGAGTTGTGCTATGCTCGCTTTGTCCCGGTGAGGGCTCAAAAATTTAATTTTTCTGGATTTATCCAACTGAAGCAAACTTAGGCAGTGCGTACCATCTCTAGCGTGGTGCTTCTGTCCCAGGTCGTCCATATCGGCGTCGTTGTCGTGAACTTCGCCGAGAGGCAGCATTTCAGGCGCTGTACTTCTGCCATCCTGCGTAGTCAAAGATCGCGTCAGTCATGTTTTCAATTGAAAACAAAGAGAGTCCGAAGCCTACTTCATGCATCAAGTCTGCCCACCAGAGTTGGCTGGATTGCGGAATGAAGGCGCTCTCATCTTGGTCACTTCCAACCGAGAGCTCAGGCTACCATGATGAGGGGCTGGGCAAGCTTGCAGCTGCAAACTGTGAATCATGCGTGAGCTTAATCGAGCGCGTAGCCTGTGTTTGGGTATAGATGCAGTCAGCTTTTTTTCCCCTGTCTGATTCTCAGCTCGCCACATTGATCATGGTTGTTGTCTACATGTAGAATCGCCGTGTTGAATGATGGAATTTCCCAGGTTCTGCTCCGTGGTACGTACCGCGCATGGGCGCAGCTGGTCTACCCTACCTGCTGACACTG
>AMDK01000672.1:0-14893 GCA_000309355.1 Epichloe gansuensis var. inebrians E818
ATTACTAAGATAGTTTAGTTTTTTAAAAGAAGAGAAAGATAGTAATAAGAGAGAAAAAGTATTACTAATAATAGTAATAGTAATAGCACTTAAGGTAATAGTAGTAAATATAATAAAAGGTAAACTAGGTATAAAAAAGGAATATAAAGGGAGATTAATAGAATAATTTAATTAAGATAAGTAGTAAAAAACTAATAAAATAAAGAAAATAAGAATATAGAATAGAAAAAAAAGGAAAAGAGTAAGGAATATATAGGAGTATTTATATTCTAATAATAATACTAAGGGATTATAACTATATACTTACTTTAAAGAAAGGTAAAGGAAGGATATTAGATAATTAGCTATAAAGGAGTTAAAGAGATAAATAATAGCTAGGGAAAGAAAAAGAAATTTAATAAGTAAAGAATAATATATAAAGAGAAAGTAAGGGTAGCTAAGTAAGTAAAGTATAATATTAGCTAGTAATAATATAAAAATAATTTAGGTTAGTATTATAAGGGAAAGAGTTAGTAAGAGAGGCTATTTTTTTAATAAGCTAAGGATAAGGTAGCCTATAAAGAAAAAATTTCTTAGCTTACTAGGCTATATATAAGACTTATATAGGCCCTATATATATATATAATGCTAGCTATATAATATATTACTTACTTATAGGTTTACTAGGGAGGGCTATATACTAGCCCTATATAGGGTATAATATAATTATATAATAATAGCTATATATATATACTACTTACTTATAACTTAATAATTATAAAAAAAAAGAGAAGAGAGAGAAGGCCTTAGTAAGGGGGTATATTATAAACTTAAGCTTAGAAGCTTAGGTTATATCTTAGGTTAATCCTAGATCTAAAAAGGGCATGTAAAGGCTATAGGCTATACATAGCTAGGTTAGGGCTATGCGTAAGCTATGCATAACTTATACATATAATAGTATAAAGGCAGATCCTATGTAACCTCTAGCTTAGTTCCTTTCTTCTCCTATAAGGATAATATTACTATTTAGAACGCTTACGAGCAGTAGCCCTAAGGCCAGTTCTTAACAAATACTATTATTAGAGAGCTATAAAGGGAATGCATAGGGTATAAAGCGCTATAAAAGAGTATATATATTTCTAAGGGATTACTAGTAACATAAGGTACCTACTAATCCTAGCCCCTATCCCCCTTATTTCCTTGCTAATACCTGATTCGCTTAATTCCCCTGTTATGTAGATTTGTAAAATCATTCAAGGGTTGTACTGTACGGCGAGAGACATGGACTGACCACTAATCTCCTTATTAGGACTACACTTGCGTACCAATCCACTTATTTCACCTAATGAAAATAATCGCTTTATAATATACTTCTTATGCACTACTAATTTATACTATAATACTTATACTAGTAAGTAAAGAGCTATATAATTCACATATCTTATAACCCCACTGACTTAGAGGGGGCTTAATATTAGACTAGGAGGTGTTATTAGCTAGCTCCTCACGGCTGCTATATATCAGGAGCGGGATGGCGATAGCATTGATGTTAGTAGCGCCTAGCAGGGCATAGGGCCATAACCTAGCTGCGAGCTAGTTATATATAGACTATAAGGTATTTAAGGGAGCTTTCCTTACTTATAAGGGGAAAGGCTAGAGATTAAACCTTTTAAGCACCTACCCCTAACTAGTAGTTTAATAGCTATGACTCTTTAATCTAACCTTCACTCTGTTATTCATCCCTAAGCTAAAAGCCTTAACACTATAGCTGTTATTAATAATAAATTTCTTATTAAGGATACTGATAATCACTGCTTATTAGGCCTCTATGGCTTGTGATGCATTATAATGCTTAAATTTAAGGTGCTGTTAAAGGCCTTAGATCTAGTTAGTTATAAGTATAGCCTAAAACGCGTTACGTGGAGCTTTAGTGTGTGATGTTTTAGAAGGTTACTGAAAGTTGCTTTATTAAGCTGACGTAGAAAAGCTTATACGCACTTGTAAGGTGCAATGTTAGCAGCGGCTAGTATTGACGGATCTTTTGGCCTCTTGGGGAATTCCAGCACACCTTCTGGGTTCTTACAAGTGTAGTCTTTATAGTCCCTAAGGAGATAGGTATAGTAGGCTTAAAAGGGCAAAGCTATTAGTGATCTATAATAGAATACTTAAAATAGTTAAGGATACTGAAAAAAATTGCGCTTATTAGTTATGGCTAATGCATTAGATTCATAGGGAAAATTAGGCTTAGTATGTCTCTATACTAAAGAGGCGTAGTAGAGGTCGTGTCACCCTTATATTAAATTTTACTTTCGCTCATTAGTTGTGGCTCATGCATCTAATTAGAAAGCCATTAGGGTTACTACCAATACCTAGCTGGTGTAATAATGATTTTTATATTTTTTTTGTTCATCGGCAGAGGGCAATGCATCTAAAATTCTTACATAACATAAGAATTACTAGCAATACCTAGCTAGTATAATAATTAGTAACTAATTAATAGTACTATAGTAATAAAAAAAGCAGCCTAATATAGGAATAAGCTTTAAGAGTATAAATATAGAGGGCTATAAGGTTAGTATAAAGTTTATTAATAATAAGCTTTATAGCTATATTAGCGTAAGAGTTATTATAACTATAGTTAAACTTAAATTTGTTTAAGTTTTGCTTATAGTATAAATTAACGTAATTCCCCCTTTATAACCATGTTTATTCCCTCTCTCTATCTCTTCTATCTTCTCGCACCTTACCACTCACTTATGCCCCAAAGCTCCGAGGCGAACTTGAACCCTCACAGCTGGTGTAATAATAAACATACAAATAAGAAGGACTCCAGTAATATATTGAAACCTGAGGATCACGTTTCACAGTAGCATCTTCCTTTCATGGACTTTGCAGATTAGTGGCAAGATACACAACTTGAGCTTGCGAAATACTATTTTACCATTCATTCGATCGTAGCGGGGACTTGACGGGATCAGATGCTCGTCGCAACGATCTTCTATCTCGGCAGAAATTATCAGACTCGGGTGGCTGGAAAAAAGTTGCTAAAAGCAAAATAATGTAAATTGGCGCATTTAGTACGCACCAAACTTTATACATGCCAGGCCTCTTTTAGGGAAACCGGTGAGCCCAGCTGAAAAACGTGTAGACAAGCTCGGGGGATTTGGTTCTGTACATAAAAACAGCCGGCATCTCTATGCATTTGAAAGAATCATTTGTTAAGTTTTGGGTCAAGAGGTATGTCGTATTGAAGAGATTAATGCCATATATTACAACCAAGAGGGCCACGCTGTACTTCTGTTGTATTGATCCCGAAATACGTCTCATGTATCATGGTATGTATCGTATTTGTGCAGTACGAATATTTTATCGGTTTGTGGGTTTTTGTGTTGAATAAAAGGTTCCCTGCCATCCTGTGATCAGACTCTTTGAGTCAATGTAGGCCACTCCTCCCCAGCGGTATCCAAAAAGCCCATTTTCTGCTTTACCAAAAGCGTCGGGGGAAAAGACAACGAAGTCGCAAGTGTAGAAGAAAAAGATCAGGAGCGGTGAGGAAAACGAGCCACCGAGCCAAACGAGACCAGGCATGTCCTCAGTTGCGTCGTTTATATGTCATTGTAATGAGAACAACACTCAATTACCTGCTATGTCCATTCTCTCTTCCACGCTGCTCCAATATACCAACGGCCGGGGTTCCAACACACTCAGTCCACTCGGGAAGTAGTCACGCTCTTCTTCCAGTCCAGCTGAACGATATTTGCGACTGACAATGTTGTTGATAGTGTCTTCTGTTGACAAGGCTGTCCGTAGGAGAGAACCTGGCTTTTGTGTACAATCCTGGGAAGAAGTTGCAGATAGCCAAGATCGAATTGATACCCGACGACTTTGTGGTCGACTCCGAGAAAAAGATTCGATTTGGGGCAGAGGCGACATCGTTGAGTTGAGAACGGTCGTGAAAAGATACTTTATAGCCACCACAGCCTCCAATGATTAGACTTTTCTTCTGGAAGTCAACCAAGCTTGAGCCTGTCCTGTTGTGGTTCTGAAAAGGTTAGGGAAGCGCAGGCTCAACCTGAAAGGACGCCGAAGGATTCACCACGTCGCGCGATGACCTGCTATAGGATGCAAGGCAGGAGATGCCAAGCAGAGAAAACGTGTGATGGTCGGGCAGGAACTTATGTCTTAAAGAGGAAGAGTGAAGAGTGTGGTGAATGCAGACAACAGCCAGCTGGTATTGGTGCCGATGTGAGGAAAGTGGTATAAATAGCGACAAAGGTTTCAACAGTACTTGATGAACAGTTTATTGCAGAAGCACTTGGCTAGCCTATGAAACCCTTCATCAATAGCTCGTACTGTATGACAGGAATTTTATCACATAATATCCGTTTTCATGCAGGTGAAGGGAGGTGGGAACAGAGGGAGCTTAATATTACACCAACCCTTTTACGGGCCTGACCCCATGCTACGACAAAGACAAAAGTACACGGGTGCCCGAAATGCTGGGAGAGATTGTGATATATCTAAAGTAGAGGTACTAGTCCGACGTCAGATGCCTCAGCAGGGTTCACGTACAGGAAGGAGTATGGAGAGACGCAGCCAACCAGGCCTCAGCTTGACTGACGTGCTGGTAATTTTTGATAGATTCCGATGTCACCCCTGTGTATAGCGATTTTAAAACGTGTAGAAAGAACCGAAAAAGGGGGGGATGACGCTTGACACTAACAGAGTACCATGTCTCTGACTGTTTCAGGGAAGCATTGCATTTCTGACACTTGACTGCATCGTCTCCACTCCTGCAATCCTCACAACTGAAACCAGAATGAATAATTGCACCTGCTCCGCAATGCTAGCTTCTAACAGGAGACAGAAGGGACCGACCACATTAACCAACCAAAGAACTTGAGATTTTAGGCTATTCAATATTTTCGCCAAAAAAAAGGAGAGGGGGGAGGGGGGGGGGAAGGGTCCAATTTTTGACCATATGTAAATGAAGGACGTTCCAAAAGGCATGGCACCAATAAACGCACACAACACGTTTTTTTTTCAAAAAGCCGAGCTTAGCAAGATGCATATTTAGCTATACGATCACGTCAGCCCACGCTATGGATTCAATTTTCATTGCGGTGGCCGTCAAAAACAGCATATGCTGACACCCTTCGTCGTAGGTATTTTCATGCTTATTTAGTTTATCGTCTAATGCAGTGCCAACCTAGGCCTATTCTCAAGCTATCCAAGGTCCCCGAACCGGTAAGATCCCCTCTCGGGTCTCCGTAAGGTTGCACTTCGCCGTATACTTTCCATCCAGACGGAATCATCAAGCATATCCCTAGCTTCGAGTGGACTCACGGAGCAATCTTGACCGTTTGGCTCAGACACAAACTGTTGCTGCGCCTCAGGCTCATACAACTCGAAACTGAAACCAGACGTGCTTCCCTGCCGCGAATGTGCCACCTGTGATGATTGAGGATGGCTAAGAGGGTGTTGATATGTGGTGTCATGGAGACTCAATTCAGTTGAGCTGGGTGCATTATAATGGCTGGCACCTTCCCCTGCACTTAGATGTGTCCATCGTGGCTGTTCACCGCTGCGTCTCTGGCTCCTTTGACTGATGCCGTCGTCAGATTCATCATCCACGAGGATGTGAGGTATTGTGAGTTGAGGGATGATAGACAATCGGGAAGCCCGTTTGTTCTCCATATGTTTCTTGAATTTCCTGGACCAGTAACTGAAAAGCAAACAGTTAGATCTCATAATTGACATCCAATCTTTCTTTCCTCACATAATTGCAAGTCCCACTTACAGGGTATCAAAAAATCCTTGAACTACTTTGCGTCGGATTTCTTCGTCAACACGTTGCAACCGGGCTCTTCGCCGTAAAAATTCTTCGAGTCTGCACAGTTTTAGTTAGTGCTTGCGCCTTTGTTTGGTCACAACACGCGACTCACTTCAAGCTCTTGTTGTCATTGATAATGTTGTAATGAGCAAGAATCAGAAGCACATCTGTAAAGGCTATGCCTTTATCTGGGTCGGCTGACACCAGGACTTCCCCAAAAAATATCTTAAATCGACGGCGTCTTTCGCGTATTCTTCCCACATCCAACTGAGATAGTCGTTGATTGAGTCTGTCCAAATCGATATCGCTATCGGGTTTTATCGTGGCGACGGACATATGTCGAGTTGATTTTGAGTCGCCGCGGACATCTTCGAGAATCTGAGCGATAGAGTCTTCTGGCTGATAAATCCGCATCTGGAACACGCCAGAAAGTTCTCCTAGCAGCCTTGGAAAATGTTCCTCGGAAATGAATCCCGTTCCCGCTGGATCCACGCTTCGCCAAGCTTCTTTAAATCGCCGAATTTCGTCACGGTCAACGACAGACATGCCGCTCGACCGCTGATAGACATAACTGAAGCTCTCGTAAATCAAAGAGACGAATAGGTTGACAAAGATGTACATGCTGATTATGTTCCATGCAAAAAACAGAAACCGTGCCCAGGCTTTACTGCCACAATCACTATCGAAGAACTTACTCTCCTCCACACAAAGAGGTGGCCGAATCTCGGCATAGTCTTCCATAATCTGATTCCATCCTTCGCCCAGACTCATCCTGAAGAGCAGAATGAGTGCTTTTGGTACACTTCGGAAGTTGATGTCGGCTGTCTCATGGTCCCCAAAGCGGGTAAGGCTAAATGCTTGGGTCATAGCAATGGCGAAAACGAGAAAGCAAACAAGCCAGGTGGCTAGTAAATTGCTTATAATCGTCAAGCTAGCTGCCGCAGTTTTGAAGAGTTGATCCAATGCATCATTTCTTGGTATTAAAAGCAGCACAATAGCCACAAGGAAGAATTTGTGCAATTGAACAGACGCGTCTGCCCGGGAGTCGGCAATCATCAACGCTATGGTGGCCACGAAAGCACCGGACACAGTGATGAGGGAGTATAAGTCCCAAGAGCTCTTCCGGAAGCGTGCCCATCCAAGACCGAGAATTCGAATAGCAATATTACTCAAATATGTCAGAATGAAGAATAGAAACAAAACTTCTCGAGTCTTTGTCCACCAAAATGGTTCAGAACTGAATTCTACCATGAGGAGGAGGAGGTGAAAGACGAGAACAATGGTGATGGCTTGGTACCACTTTCCACGCTTTTCAATCGCTCTCTTATGACACCACTTCTTCCAACTCTTTTCACTCTCGTTGTAAGAGCTTTTTGACGGCGATATCTGGCGGAGCAACTTGCGGAGTTCTAGCCAAGATCGTTGTTCGGCTGTGAGGAATGCCACCCCTGTCTGTTCAGTGTAGTTTCTCATGAAAACTGAGATAAACAGAGTAAGGACAAAAACGGTAGCCATCAGGTTGAATATGACGAAGAAGATCGCGTTGCCTTGCGAAGACAAAGCTTTAGGTTGCATGCCCCGTCCTACAATGGCTTGAGCAGCGAATGACACATCGGTCCAGCCTTCTTGACTCACAATTTGGAACAATGTAAAGAGAGATGACCCGAAATTGTCGAAATTAAAATAAGAATTAGAAGCGACTCGGGGGACCAGAATTGGCCAGTCACTGCTGAAAGGCGAGCTGCTGTACTCACCGAAGCATGCATCAAGCGTTTCTATGTTGCCAGAATCATTACAAGTCACCATCAATCCATTGAATAGATTTAGTCCGTAAATTGCGAAGGGTATCAGCAGAGATAATGATATAAGCGCAGCCTAATAAGTAACAGCAGTTAGCTCTTATGTTTCTTGACGTGAGGACGGGCAAAGGCTCGCAAATGAGACTTACCCCTGTGAGCTTCCACCAGCCGACAATGATCAACGAATGGAATGTATCTCTGGCACTATCGCTAACGTTGAGTAAACGAAGAGCTCGCAGTGCCTTGAAGGCCCCGACAGCTCTAGAGATAGCACCGTCATTGATCAACAGCGTTATTACGTTGATCCACAGTGTTATCAGCACAATGCCGTCTATGAAACCCCAAGAGCTGCGCATATATGCATTTGGAGACCAAAACAGCCCATCCGCAATGCTTTTAATGATTGCTTCGATAGTGAAGACTGACGTAAAGGCTAAATCCGTCCAAACATACCAGTTCCAAGTATTTGAGGGGTGTTGCTCTCTATACTCTTTCTGATATAGTGGTGTTGTGACACATGCTAAAATAACCATTGCAACCACAACAGCATAGACGAAAGCTGAGAATGAGTACCATGCTATTTTGTTAGGCTCCACGCCATCAAATCGTTCTGGGCCTCTGGCTGGACCAACAATTCGCTGACACATACGGCGAAGTGGATGCTTGGGCTTGAAAAGATACAGCGCATCGTTGTACCGTGGATGACGCGCAAGATACTCCCGTTGTGCTTTTCGCCTCGCCGATGTTGCCGAAACAGCTTGCCTAGCCATCTGGCGTGGGTCCAGAGTATCATTTGGGCCATCGAATCGAATGTTGGAATAAAAAGGATTTGGATCTTTGTTTTTTAATTTGTTCATCAGTCGACTCCAGAACTTGGCAATCATGCCCGACTTGACATCGTCACCGAACAGGGTAGTGGTACTCCTTTGGGGCATCCCCCCCCCGTTATCGTCCAGACGCCCTGCAGGATCGTCGTCGAGAAAATCTCGCACCACAGCATCTTTGAGAAGCATTTCCATCATTGCAGGCCCATAATCCAACGGGTCACGGCGCCGGCGAGATCTCCCGAGGCTGAAAATTGTTGACAAAGTCAAATTGCTGGGGTTGTGTCCCAATTCTTTTCTCTGTAGAAAGGCTTTCACTTGTTCCAACCTTTTTTCGTCTTCCGAGACGTCGAAGTTCTCTTGAATAACGGCGATAAACATATTGATGAGAATCAGAAAGGAAAGGATGAACCAGCCGATGAGGAAGATCGCCCCGACCCAAGCGGTGTGGAATACTTTCGACCGAGATGTGACGGAGTACAAGATTTCAGTCCAGTTTTCGCTAGATAGTATCTGATACATGCCAAGAAACGAGTTATATATCGAGAAGAAGGAAATTCTGACGAAGTCACCTCCCTCATTCATGGGAATTTGACCACGGAAAAGCTGAGACGCAAGTATAGCAACTAGGAAGGTCATCAAAAACACAAAGAGCATCAAGTTTGCGATACCTGCTGCGTTTCCTAGCACGAGCAAAATGAGTTTGCGAGTCACTGGGACTGCCAGCACAATTCTGTAAACTCGAAGAATTTGAAACACTGTGAGCCACTGATATGCTCGGGTGCCCTGAATGGGTGGTAGTAATATTATGGTAGTCACCAAGGCAAAGGTGATGTCAAATATGTTGCGCCAACTCCGGTGAAATCCACGCCTATCCAAGACCAGTCTGATAGAGACGTCCAAGTCAAGAAGAACAGTGGTGATGATTTCTGCCACAACAATGAGCTTCTCCCGGTCATGTGACATTCTGGAACTCCTCAAGGACTGACAAAGCAGCCCAAAGGTTATGACCAAGACCCAAAATGCTGAGGTCTTATCATAAAGCCGTTGCAACTTTGAAGCTTTGCGAAGGTGTCCGACCTGACGAGGTTGGACGAATGGCTCGGCTTCTGCGGTGAATGCGCTGGACTTACTCTCTTCTCGAATCACTTGAAACGATGAGGTGATCACAGCGATGAGAAGGTTTGTTAACCATAGTAACATAATCATTATCCCGGCTCCAAAGAACAAAGCTGCTTGCAGGTAATCTGACGCCATCGTGTGATACATTAGATCGGAAAATGTATTGGCACTTATGATAACGAATACAAGCTCTAGTGAGTTGGCAATGTTGTCAAAGTTGACCGTGCCGTTGTATGGATTTTTCTGTTGAAGGCAAATGGAGCCGCGGGGACAGATGAATCCTTTCCCTTCACCAGCACCATTTACTAGGCCGTCCAACGATCCAGGGGCACTGAACTTCACCCACGGTAAAGTTTCCCCTGTCTGATTGTCTAAATGCCCTCCACAGAATTCCTTTTCATGAGTGTATGTTGCTGAAAAGTTCGTGGGGTCAATGGGATCTAGCCAAACGCACTGACGGCTTAAACTGGACTTGAAACTCTGTATTCCGATGATTGCGAATAGCAACCAAAAAAAGCCCACCAAAAATGCGATTCGAACAAGTAACGGGGCAGCTTTTTTAAGACTCCTCAGGATAATCTGTTCATAAAAATAATCAGTTGATAATGTACGATGAAGGTGCTTGGTTTCGAAGAAGCTTACAGCAGTTCCATGTGTTAGCGCCAGAAGCCGTAATATCCGTAAACAACTCAGCATTTTGAACACGTAAATGCGGCGCTGACTTTCGATACCAGTCACGCCCAGGAATAGAGAGATCCAAAATGAGACAACGGCTACAAAGTCCAGACGATTGAATGAATGTCGCAGGAAGGCCCGGCGAGCCAGTTGATACCGTTGCTGCTCTTCCATTGTTGAGGGCAGCGACTGCTGACCTTGCATTAATGTCGTGAGGGAACGTGAAAATGCTGATTGATGTGGTTCTAGTTGACGATGTTCTTTGACCGACTTTTGTCGCTGTGGTCTAAACGCGGTTCGGTACTGTTCGACGATAGCGGCACGTATTCCTTTTTTTCGATCTATAGTGCTGTACTCGGCTGCGTTCAGAAAGAGCCCGGAAACAACAACGCGAGCCATGAGTTCCACTGTGAACACTATGAAGAGCCCCAGCATGATCCAATCTATAGATTGCTTTCCCCATCGGTCCGGACGCTGATTACCATTGACAAAGACATTAGGAGCTGACTCTATGGCGAGTAGGATTGCTTGAAGAACGATGAGGACCAAAATGAAAGGCTCGGTGTAAGGATTAACCAATAAGTCACAAAACCATAATCTCAGTCGACTTTCGGACGAAAAAAGGCATAGGGAATGCCCTTTGAGTAAGTTAGGTGTTCCTACTTGGGTCGGAGCATCTCTAGCATGCGCTAAAGCCTGGCCCTTTTCGGGCTCCATTTGCATTGTTTGTGAATGGTAAGAAGTATCGACGAGCATAGGGTTAGCAGGGCTACGCTCTCCGTCGTATCTAGAACCTTTTGGAGAGCGAGAGCGAGAGTGACGTCTCGACGATTGACGATCAATCATTTCACTTTCGCCGCTGATATTTACCACTCGTTGCGACATGGCTCGAACAATGGAGCTAGCACGAAGCAAGGCGCCGGTCGTCGAGGAGGCCCCAGAGGCTCGGTACTCGGTAGGATTCAAAGACAGCCCGTATTCGGATTGTCTTCCACGGGATGGCTCATAAGGCGACTGAAGATGGCGCCCTGGACTACCAGAAGGGCGAGCTTTTGCTGCACCACTTCCAATGTCCGATACAGTTCGGAAGCTATCTCGGTGTTTGTCACCACCAGCTGATAGAGACCCTGATATGGATTGGGCGCCTCCAGTGAGGGGTATTCTGTCAGAATCATCGTAGTCCACATTGTTGGTTTCTTCAATGTATGTCGAACCGTCGAGGATTCCATCCGAACGCTGTAATGGATCGTGTTGTCCCGGAGTGGATGATTGAAAATCAGGTGGTAAAGCAGCCTGTAGAACAGTGGGATCTATCGGTATCCCTGCGCCAGTCTCATGTTCAGTCGGGGATTGTGGTGTGTACCAATAATTTGACATGGCTTGGCCATCACCGACGCTCGACGTGCCTGCAGCATGCTCTTGTTGGAACTGGGACACTGCATGCAGGCTAGGTCTCTGCTGGTGGCTGGCTAGATCCGATGATGAGAGCAGGTTTTGGAGAGCGATAGACTGTCGACGTCGCGACTGCTCGCTATCATTGGGTTTGTTCGAAGCCATGGACTGTGAGTCATTGACTGGTCCAAGAACGATTACGTGGCGAGATTCCCGCCCAGCATCACGATGTCAGAAGTCCTGGAGTGGAGGAGCCAGACCAAAACATGCTTTGATGCAGTTATAACACTGATCAGATATTTTTGGACGAGAGAGGTAATGATTGGTGATTACACAGATCTTTTTTTTTTCGTATGTCCTCTCGACAGGTTGCATATGGCGTAAGAAATTAAAGACGACGGCTGCAATATTAGGAAGAACATCACAGATTCGAATACCCCTATGAAACGTGCCTGCACAGTGCTGCTGAGGCCCCACCTCCACAGATAAGTGGTGTGCATAGCAGCTCCAGTACAGTGTGACTTGACTGCCAAGTCTAACCCCTGTCCAAGGCTGGGGCAAGGCTGAGGCAAGCTAGGCTTCATTCAAACGCCCGATCGTGTCTTGCCGGGTAAGATGGCGATGATTAGTACCTTGCATATGCTGTCTGGTGACTTTAAACAGCTGCAATCAGTAACTGCTGACCAATGTCAACGTGGATGATGAATCCTCAGAGTATTCGAGCCCTCGAATCCTACTTGTGACCATGATCTCTGCCATTCGGCGCAACAGTAATCAGTAGTGATAGAAAAGTCTCACTGCGTTCTCACAAGGTTAATAATACTGGTCGATTCAGTATAGTGTTTATACGGAAGACTATAGCTATAACTTTGCCGAAACCCAAAAATCCAAAAATTTCGTGACTACACCTACCCTAGCGTGTCTATATATTTTATTTAATAAATATACTTATTTATTTAATAATTTTTTTTATATAAGTAACTTTTTTCCTTCTATATATTACTATAATATATATTAATAATATAGAGCTACTAATAGTCCTTATTATATTTAAATAACCCTAAAGTAATCTAGAATTAACTACTTAAGCGCTTATAAAGATATCTTCCCTTTAAATAGTATAACTTTAAGATCTATAATACTTATACTAACCTTAGCGGCTTTTATAACTAAATAACTAGTTATAATAAAGGAGATTATAAACCCCCTAATTAAATATATTATAGTTATAAAATTCTAATATAATACTAATCTATATTTTTAGCTATAAATATAATTAGCCTTATAATAAATATTTATAAGGAAAAGGAGTCTTTAAAGGCTATATAAAACTAGATTTAATTATATTAGGATTATATACTAATTATATATATGCCTTATAGGGGTTTAACTATACTTATAATAGTATATACCTTATCTCTATTCTAAATCTATACTAATATTATATAGATAAAGCTAAATAATAGCTTACTTCCTTACCTAAGAATTACCTGCCTAATAACGAAATTTTATAGACTATTATGCCTTTATAATAGAGTGTAATTAGGTATTTATTATAGTAATAGGCCTAGAATAAGGGGAAACTTAGCTACTTAGCCTAGTAAAGTAATAGTATAGGGTTTATATATATAAATTTTAAATTTTTATAGTATTTTATAGAAAATTCTAAGATTATACTTTTTTATTATTATATAATAGTCTATATAATAGATCCTAATGCCTATAAATTAAAGGAATACTCCTATAGAGTCTTATATAATATTAATTTAGACTAGATATATTGCTTATATTATAGATTTAAATTTATAAATCTTAATAAGGCTAATAAAGTCTAAATATAACTATCTATACCTTTATATAAACCTAATAACTCTAATCTAATTAATTTAATAAATAATAGCCCTAAAATAATAAAGATTAAAAAAAAACTAACCTAAGTGCTTATTTCTTTATTATTAAATACTATTATATATAGGTAATTACTTTAATATATTATTATAAAGGGAAATAGCTATTAATTAGCTAGTGTAATAAAGAAATAAAAGTAACTAGCTATATAGCTATATAGCTATATAAATTCTTAATTAGTTTTTACTATGCTTTTATATAGATAGTTAAAGAACTTAGTCTCTTTATTAAATAATGCTATCCTTTATATCTAAAACTTATTAAGAAAGTTATAATACTTTTTAAGTATTATCTAACTTTATAGTATTATAATTATACTACTATACTATAATACCTTATATAATAGGCTAATAATAGCCTATTATTCTATTAACTAAACTAGAAAGTTATTACTACTTATATAGCTAGATTACGAAATTTAATTTCCTACTATCCTTCTAGTATACTTAATATAAAGTCTATATTTAATTTACTTAAGTGTTGGAACAAGCATGATATCAATCGCGGCACGCAGCCGCAATTACCCGGCAAAACGTTAGGCCGCGGGGCCACGCGCGCGCGCAACGCAGGGAGCCCCACTTATAGCCTATAAGCCTGCCCGCTAATAGGGCAAGGACCTATAAGTTATATAACCTATAAACGCTAAGCGTTTCTAGCTACTTTTTATAATCTAGAAAAGCCTCTCTTTTTTCTTTCTTTTTTTTACCTAGATACTATACCTAGAATAGAAGAATTATACCTATTCCCTAGGCTATTTAATTAATCCTAACATTAGAAACCCTATAATTCTAATACTAATTAGTAGTTAACTTTATAAATAACTATATAGTTTTTTATAACTATAGATTAGTAAGGTTAATTAGAAGAGATAACTATACTATAAACCTACTCTATATAATAAAGAGCTACTAAAAGTAATATAGTTATATTAAGAAAGTTTAAGTATTCTTTTATAATAAGAAAGGAGTTTATACCTCCTAAGATCTAATATCCTAAGACTCCCTAAGGGATAAAGATAATAGCTATACCTATAATTCTTTAATTTATTACATAAAACCCTATTTCTTTAATTCTATATCTTTCTTTTACTTTCCTATAATAAAGATAAGAAGATTAAAAGCTTTTTAATAAGTAAAGTAGTTAAAAGCCTCTTTCTTTAACTCTAAGTTTAGTAATACTAAAGAAGGTATTAGAGTTAGAAAAGACTAGAAAGGTAAAGGTCTATAAGTTAATAACCCCCTTCTAAAATATATCCTATTAGAGATATATAATTATATTATATAAGAAACACTATAATAAGTAAAATTATTTAATCTTAATAAGTATAATAACCTAAAGCTATTATAGCTTATATTCTTATT